>CM041780.1:113896485-113963451 GCA_023374045.1 Limonium bicolor
ACCACCAATCTCTTCCTCTCATCAAGCTCTTCATTCCTATCTTCTCAAAACTTCAAGAGCCCCATTTCGGTGCCAAGGAGTTCCACCATTGAAGGAGCTTGAGCTTGTATTTCTACATATTATTACTCTCTTTGCTTCTAGGTAAGGAATCTCAAATAAAAACTACATTTCCTTCATTTTTTTGTGGTGACCGAAAATACCCATTGAAGGTGCTCTTTATGTGGCTTTGTTTTAGCTTCATTCCAACCTTTCAAGGACTAGGTGGAGTCCTCTCTTCATAGATATCCAAACTCTCTTCAAAGACCAAGGTAAAACAACTACATTAATGTTTTTGAAACAATGTAAAATTAGGGTTTACAATGAGATGAAGCTTATAGCTTGAATACTCATTATAATGTTTGTATATTGTTTAGAACTTGACAAGGAATCAAATACCTTACCGGTTTTATAAGGGAACAAGAAAGAAGTGGTTTGGAAAAGAGGTAAATCTACTAACCTAATGTTGTTTAATGCCTTAGGAGAAATGAGCTTATGATGCTTATTAAAACTACCTAAAGAGCAAATGGTGAATGACTTAGTAAAGTGTTCTCAAGAGACTAGTAAAAGGCATATGTGTGTTGAGTGTATTTGCAGGTCAAAGGCAAATATATTGTGGAAATTCAGTGTTTAAGAGTTATGCATTTTAAGGGCCTAAGAGCCATGCATTTTAAGGGCCTAAGTGCCATGCAATTTAAATTATGCACTATATTGTGATGTAGTGTGAATTTGGTGAAGTTGTGTATGAGAGTGTTCTTGGTGATTCTAGGTGTTCTTGTGTGGTTAATGGAGAAAACAAAGTGTTTAGGCTTAGTAATGTTCTAGGGGAATCCATGTCAAAATTTAGGTAAGAAGCAAGAAGTTCTAAGTGTTTACATAAGGTTTGGTGAATTGGAGGTGTTAGGAAATGACTAGGTGTTTTACAAGTGAAGATATAATGTCTTAAGTGTTCTAGAGTGTAACAAGGACTTAGGCATGAGCTTGAGGTTTTAGTATGTACCAAAGTCATTTTGGACTTAGGTAAAGACTTAGGCAAACTTTGGTAAAATAAGGAGAAAGTGTACACTTGGAAAAGAATTTCAAGAATGACATAAGGAGTTAGTTGTGAGAAATAATGCTTAAGAGATGATGTTAAGATGAGGAGAAAGCATTTTGGGATAGTAGTTATCATAGGTGAGAAACACCATTTAGAACCTAGTATAAAATGTTGTAAGTGTTAAGGAATTTTACAAAGAATTAAGTAAAGGCTTAAGGAATTAGAAAATGAGTTTCATGGATGTTGTATGTGGATATAAGGGTACCAAATGTTGTTAGGAGACATTAAGAGGCTTTAGGAGAAGTTTGGTAAAGAATTGACAAAGTTTGGGTAAGTTTAGACGACGTCCGACCAGGGGTCCGACCCAAGTTTGGGTCGGACAGCCTCTGTTAGACGTCAGGAAATTGTTCTGGAATGGTCCGACCCAGAAGGGTGGGTCGGACATGGGTCGGACGGTCATGTTTCAAAGGAGGAAAATGTTCTGGAATGGTCCGACCCAGTCGAGTGAGTCGGACGTGGGTCGGACGGGCATGTTTGTAAGGCGGTAAAATGTTCTGTAATGGTCCGACCCAGAAGGTGGGTCGGACATGGGTCGGACATGTATGTTCTGAGGTCGATGAAGTTCTCTGGAATGGTCCGACCCAGAAGGTTGGGTCGGACATGGGTCGGACAAGGTAAGGTTCTACAGACCCGAAAAACCACTGGAAGGGTCCGACCCAGTTGTGGGTCGGACGGTGGGTCGGACATACCAAAACTTAAAAAAAAACAGAAAAGAATGTGACTTATGTAGTAAACCCTAGGGTGTATAATGAAGGTAACCTAGGGTAAGATAGACATTAAAACATGTCATACAATCATGTTAAATACTTAGCAAGTTTGAATTGAATAAATAATTAACCGACGTTATTAATTATGTATAGGAGTGACCTACGGAGGAAACCAATCGAGGCAAGGACCAAGGTATGGTTTTCTTGCAGTCTGTTGTCTACCGGTTTACACCGGCTTGGGGTTGTTTGCTTTTCTGTGTGTTACGACCTTATAAGATTAAGGCATGGAAAGAGTTTACAGTTGTTATATATTATGATGTTGTACCATTGTGACTCCTTCCCTTGGTGTGTCTAACAAGACCTAAACATTGCTTGTGTGTGACTTAACAAAATATTGTGTGATCACTAACAAGTGCTAACCGGGGGAGTGAGGAGTCCGGTCATGTTCCGGCCACGCGTGTGAGGACGGGAGTCGATATCATATCCGGTTCGGCTCTCTTGGTGTATGTATAGGTTGTATTCCAATTTGGTTTCTACCTTCCCTTAGCTTATCCAAAGCTAGTTACTGACTCACGTCGGGCCACAGGGGCATACGAATGTTATTTCGGTGTGCTTGGGATTACTATATCCGACACACCTTGGGTATAAGTTAACCGTTCGATATAACTGGACGGTAACGAGGTTGGTAACGAGCTTAACATGAGATTGGCAATAATCTCTAGGCTCACTATGTATACTAACTATGGTGGAAGGTTCCTTGTGAGAACCGATTTTATGGTGTTATGTATTGTTGTTGTGCTATGCAATTTCCCTTGCTATGCTATGGTATATATATGTTGGATGTTTTAAAATGAATGCCATGTTATCATGACAATTGGTTGCGCGTATCCCGGTAGCCGATGGGCTGCGCGTTAACCATACCAGCAAAGGTTGCTGACCCCCTCGGGGGCTCCATATTTTATTGCAGGATGAGGATCGAAGAAGCGGAGTGGCTCTAGATCCTAGGTCGATGATGTACTTTTGGTTGTTTTGGTTGTTGAGCCCGGGATGCGCCTGTGCTCCCGAGGCATTACATTTGGTACCGTTCGTTAAACAGTGGTGGATGTTTAGTTGGTAGTGTGATGTAAATTAAATACTCGGTATTGTTGGATATATATATATATATATGTGGATGTTAGGATCTATGCTCGGGAGTCTGATCATCAGACCGATACACTTGTATTTATTCTGCCTAGTTAACCACGTGGGTGGTTAACGGCGTTGTAACACCAAGCGTTAAATTATTGTTGGTTGGTTATTTCCGCTGCGATTTCAGTAGTTGGTAGGGGCGTTGTAGGGGTGTTACAAAAAGTGGTATCAGAGCGAAGTATCGCTCTGATGACTAGAATACCGAGCTAGAAATATACCGAGTTAGGAAACCTAACCACAGTTACCTAAGTGAACAGATTTGGAAAGGTTAACCACTAACTAAGTGTGGAAATACCTTGTTGTCGGGAAGATGACAACCGTTGGACCGATAAGTGTGCAAGCATAATGCTAATGAAATGTTCATATGAATTCAGATGGCAGGTAGACCACGAGGTAGAGGCCGCGGGCGCGGTACTGGAGGTATGGGTGACCAGGGCGATGATACTACGGCACAGACCATGGCTGAGGCAGTAGCAGCCGCCGTAGCCCAGATGGTACCCCAGATGGTTGCTGCATTACAGCAAGGGCAACAGCCCGGAGTTCAGCCACCACCACCACCGCCACGAGAGACCAATTGGGTCAAGGCGTTGGCTGATCTTGAGACCGCCGTCATTCAATGGGGAGACCGACCCTCGAAAGCTGGAGGCGTACATCTCCGAGCTGGAGACCGCCTACGAGACCTTGGCAGTACCTGCTGAAGCTAAGGTCCGTCTTGCCGCTTACTACTTGAAGGGTACGGCACAGAGTTGGTGGAAGTTGGTGAAAGAGGACAGGATAGCTGATCCTGGTTTGGTTGGGGGGAGTACACGGCTCTACTGCGAGCCAAGTATTACCCTGTTCATGTGCAGGAGGCCAAGCGCCTCGAGCTGGACAGTCTGAGGCAGGGGGATAAGATGTCGGTTGATGACTACTACACCGCATTCACCGGCCTTATCCACCTGTTACCAGACCTTGGGTATTCGAACCGAGTGTTGGTGAACCGGTACAATGGTCTTAGCCACCGTCTCCGCTACGGGATGGGGCCAGCTGAGTATACTACCTTGCAGGTAATTAGAGTACCATGTTGTGAATCAATTTATACCATGAGTGAATGTTAATGTGAGTTGGTAAGTTGTTTTGGCGGGGCATGACTGACATCCTAAAATTCAGGAGTGCTATCATGCCGCTGCTAAGGTTGAAATTACCGTCCGTCTGAGGGACGAGGAGAATGCGCACAAGCGCAAGGCCACGAACGAGGGCCAGAGTCAGCAAGGGTATGGGGGAGGAAAGAAAAAGAAAACCCTACCCTCAGCCCCAGAAGAGTCAGTACCAGGGTGACAAGGGCCAGCCCAGACCACTACAGCTGATGAGCCACTGAAGCTCACGTATGCGTATGCGGCGAAGCCTCTACGCTCCTACCCGCCTAAGGGTAATTACTTAATCATGTGTATATAGTTGAGGTGTATGTTGTTAAGATGGAAAGTGAGTATTGATGTGTGTTGTTGTAGCAGCTAGCGCGGGTTCTGGACCGGAGCGCCACTTTTACTGTAAGTGGTGTAACGGAGACCACCCCGGCAAAGACTGCAAGGGAATGACGTGAAGTGTCATTACTGCCAGAAGATGGGGCACGTGAGTTTGAGTGCTGGAGAACCCAGTGGCAGGAACTATAAGCAAAGGGGCAGTGGAAGGGTAAGACTACACGACCACCTGAAAGCCCGAAGGCGTATCATTCAGCAGACTTCTGACAAGAAGTACACTGAATCCCAGAAGGGGAAGGGTACGGGGTCCGGCAAGGCCGCCCTGAATGTGGTGGACCGGTCTGAGGCACCAGGATCCTCTTCGAGACCAGGTACCGCCTAAACTGTTAAATGAAAAAGTGATTGCTTACCGCATTTCATGCATGAGTGTTGTATTAGTGAGTCTAATGTACAACCACCTAAGTAATGAGTAAATAATGATGTGAGAGACACCTAAATTAGACAATGTGGAAACTTAGGAACCTTCAATATCTGTTCCAATCCCGCCCACACCAAACCCTGAAGAGACCACCATCAGCATCACCGAATTCCCACTGGAGCAATGTCAGGTTATCCAACCAGGTATGATACTCTTAAATGGATACCTGACACCGGAAGCACAAATCCACATCATCAGACGTTGCAACGAACTTGGAGCAGCACCAGGAGGTTTCTACACACCCGAATACCCGAGCGGTTCGAAGATGAAGCTGAAGATGATGTGCATGGGTAAGGACTGGAATCCCTACACCAAGTCATATCAGGATGTACGAGCTGAAGACGGAGCAACTGTACCAGGCATACCTGAGGAGTTCCTTGCGGTCGTTAACCACACCGTGGGAATTGCTCAGCAACTTGAATCGGAACCGATTCCGAACGTGGAAGCAGACTTATGCATTGTGAACTTCTACCAGAAAGGTGGACGGTTAGGGTTACACCAAGATAAGGACGAGTCACCCGAGTCTCTAAGTAAGGGAGTACCCGTGGTGTCTTGGTCCATTGGTGATACCGCAGTGTTTATGTATGGCGAGCAGAAGCGTGGTGATCTCGCAAAGAAGCTAGTGTTGAAGTCAGGTGATGTATTAATCATGGGAGGACAATCAAGGATGTTATACCACGGTATCAAGAAGATTAAATTGAATACCGCACCATCGACAGTGGTAAATGCCACACATCTGAAACCCGGACGTTTGAATTTGACCTTCAGGCAGTTTTGAGCCTTGTGTAATCATGTAATGTATTAAGCCAGTTATTTGATAAGGGAGCTATATCTAGCCATGTCTACAATGTAACCAACTTATGGTGTAAAGACTGTGTTAATGAATAAAGGGATGTTGTTTTGGAGTGTATCAACGTGTTACTACCGTATACTTATGAGTTTGCCAATGAATTAGGCTGTGCACTCGGAACGGGAGGTATACTGAGTGTCTGCAATAAGGCAGAAGCCGGCAAGAGCGGCACAATCCTCACCGGTACCTTCCCAGTGAATGGCGTGGATGCATCGATCTTGTTCGACTCTGGAGCCTCACACACATTCATTTCGCTATCATTTGCGAAGAGGCTGGGGTTAGACGGTGAAGAGATGCCAGACTTCGTGGTCACTCTCCCGTCGAAAGAGCGGATCAGGTGTACCCGCTACTACCGAGATGCTGTTGTTCGAATCATGGATGAGGAGTTTCCGATCGACTTGATAGAGTTCGACGGACTAGGTTTTGATGTGATTGTCGGGATGAACTGGTTGGAGCGGTACAAGGGTAGAATCCTATGTGCCGAGCATCGACTGCTTCTTCGGAGTCCATCTGGGGTTACTATATCATACCGCCAGAGGCCCAGGGAGCCTTCGACACAGATCATCACCGCCATGGCCATGTACGTGAGTTACGACGAGGAAATGATGTGTACCTCTGCTATGTCCAGGACATAGAGAGAGACCCTGAGTTTAGCCCAGATGTGCCGGTAGTGTCGGAGTTTCCTGATGTATTTCCTAAGGAACTGCCGGGCATGCCGCCAGCACGAGAGGTGGAGTTTGAGATTGATCTAGTTCCGGGCACCGGACCCATTGCGAAAGCACCTTATCGTATGGCTCCAGCAGAGATGACAGAGCTCAAGGAGCAGCTGAGAGACCTACTCGACAAGGGCTTTATCCGCCCTAGTGTTTCACCATGGGGAGCGCCGGTCCTCTTCGTGAAGAAGAAGGACGGTAGCCTCCGCCTGTGTATTGATTATCGGGAGCTGAATGCTGTTACGGTGAAGAACCGTTACCCTTTACCACGCATCGACGATCTATTTGATCAGCTGAGGGGAGCATCAGTATTCTCCAAGATAGACCTACGTTCCGGATACCACCAGATTGCCATCCGTGACAGTGATATCGAAAAGACAGCATTCAGAACTAGGTATGGGCATTATGAGTTCACAGTTATGCCGTTTGGCTTGTCAAATGCACCAGCAAAGTTCATGGACTTAATGAACCGTTTGTTCCAAGATCAGTTGGACAAATCAGTGGTAGTCTTCATCGATGACATACTTGTGTATTCGAAATCGAGAGGTGAGCATGAAAGCCACCTGAGAGATGTATTGCAAACATTGAGAAAGAATCAGCAGTATGCTAAATTTTCTAAGTGTGAATTTTGGTTGAACCAAGTATCATTTCTTGGACATGTGATTTCTGAGGCCGGGATCGCTGTTGATCCGGCAAAGATAGATGCAGTGCGCACCTGGCCTAGGCCGAAGACAGTTACCGATATCAGGAGCTTCCTCGGTCTGGCAGGTTACTATAGGAGGTTTGTGAAGGACTTCTCCAGTGTCTCGAAGCCGATGACTTCCTTGATGAAGAAGGATGCACCATTCGAGTGGACAGTCGACTGCGAGAGTTCTTTCACGAGTCTCAAGGATGCCTGACATCTGCACCGGTTCTGACATTACCAGACGGTCCAGATGGTTTTGAGGTCTATTGCGACGCATCAGGCAGGGGTATGGGTTGTGTGTTGATGCAACACGGGAAGGTCGTGGCTTACGCCTCCCGACAGCTGAAGAAGCATGAGGAGAACTACCCTACCCACGACTTAGAATTGGGTGCCATCGTCTTCGCATTGAAGATATGGCGACATCATTTGTATGGGGTAAGCGTGACAATCTATTCCGACCACAAGAGTTTGAAATACTTATTCACTCAGAAAGAGTTGAACATGAGGCAAAGGAGGTGGGTCGAGTTCTTAAATGATTATGACATCAATTTACAGTATAAGGAGGGTAAGGCAAATGTGGTAGCTGACGCATTGAGTCGCCGAGCACACTCTCTCCATTCGCTAGTCTCTCATACTGGCTTGGTTGAAGAGGTGCGGAGTGCTCAGATGACGGATCAGTATATGGTGGAAATTAGACAGAAGCTTATTGATGGCACATTCGAGGGTCAGAAGTACGACTTCAGACTCCACGATGATGACCTGATTAGGCTTAATGGCCGGTTGTGTATACCGAGGAGTAGCGCTGAGCTGAAGGAGCGCATACTGAGTGAATCCCATTGTTCTACGACATCGATTCACCCCGGAGCTTCAAAGATGTATAAGGTATGAAACGTTATTTCTGGTGGGCTGGAATGAAAAAGGATGTAAATGATTATGTGTTGAGGTGTCTCACTTGTCAGAAGGTCAAGTTTGAGCACCGACGGCCTGGTGGTATGGTGCAGCCAATGCCAGTGCCTGAGTGGAAGTTCCATGACATATCTATGGACTTCGTGGTAGGGCTTCCGCCTACAAGGGGAGGTCTGAATATGATTTGGGTTGTGGTAGACCGACTGACCAAGGTGGCTCGATTCATACCGATGAAGGACACCTGGAAAGTGGCTAAGCTTGCAGAGCTCTTCGACAAGAGATTGTAAGACATCATGCGGTTCCGAAAACGATTGTATCTGACAGAGATACCAGATTCCTATCCAGATATTGGAAGTCTACACGAGAGGCACTGGGTACTGAACTGAAATTGAGCACAGCGTTTCACCCACAGACAGATGGTCAGAGTGAGCGCACCATCCAGACACTTGAGGATATGTACGTGCATGTGCACTTGACTTTCAGACCAGCTGGATTGATAAGTTACATCTGATCGAGTTTAGTTACAACAACAGTTACCATGCTTCGATCAAGATGTCTCCCTTCCAGGCATTGTACGGTAGACCATGCCGCACGCCTTTATGCTGGGATGAGTCGAGTGAGACGGTCATTATAGGACCAGAGTATCTAGAACAGGTTCAGGCAGAAGTTCGCCAGATCCGGGCTAACATGAGAGCAGCTCAGGATAGACAGAAGTCGTACGCAGATGTGCGCAGACGTGACCTGGAGTTCGCCGTGGGCGATCAGGTATTTTTAGAGTATCCCCCATGAAGGGAGTATTTCGTTTTGGCCAGAAGGGCAAGTTGAGCCCGAATATGTGGGTCCTTATGTTGTGACGGAGCGGATCGGCCCGGTAGCTTATAGACTTGATTTACCCGCCGAGCTGGGCAAGGTACATGATGTATTTCATGTGTCCCAGTTGAAGAAGTATATGTCTCATCCGTCTCATGTGCTTCAGCCTGAAAGGCTAACCTTAGAGCCAACCATGCGATCAGTGGAGACTCCCGTACAGATTCTGGATACTAAGACTCGAGACACTCGCCATAAGTCCGTGAGACTGGTGAAGGTCCTCTGGTCTAACCAGGACGTTGAGGAGGCCACTTGGGAGCTGGAAGATAAGATGAAGGCGAAGCACCCGTCATTGTTTGCTTCTTAGTGTTTATATGTATAGGGTACGGGGCGTACCCCTTTTAAGGGGGGTAGAGCCGTTTCGGTTATGGTTGTGTACGACATGTATATGTATACATTGTCTATGTTATGTTACAGACCGTTGTGTCTGAATGGTATTATGTGGTTTGAACCTTGAGTCCGTTGTGGTGTAAGTATGATGGTAGTGTTGGTAATGAGGTTTTGGAAGTGTTGTGTTATAAGTTTTCCCGTGTTCTAATATTAGATATGTGGGAAGTGTGAACTTTGGGGACAAAGTTCTTTTAAGGGGGTAGATTGAAATACCCCAAACCTTGGTAGTTGGTTAAACATTAAAACATGATTTATTAAGACTAAAAAGAGTCTTAGAAACATTAGTAAACAAATTTAAACAAAAGAAACACAAAATGTGCTTTAAAGTCAATAGAGCTAAAATGTGCTCTAAGCTTGGAATAAGCTTGGGTAAGACCTAATGAACTTACAAAGACCTTATTTATATTTAATGAACATATTAAATCAATTACCAAAGAAAACCAAGCTTGAAAACAAGTTAAAACACAAAATGTGCTTTAAGAAGTCTTAAAGCACATTTTTGAAAAATTGTCTTGTAAATGAGTTTTGAGTGGCTAAATGTCCATCATTACTCTTAAATATATATGTGTACTATATAGTATCACATTTGGGTGGCTATATTAATGGGAAATCAAAAAATTCACTTCTAAGTGCCTTGTTTTGGTGAATAGTGATTTTTATAAGCTAGTTTGTAACATATGTTGTCATAAGTAATTAAATTGACAAACAAAGACAAAATACCCTCATTATATTATAGGGGGCCGGTTTTCTAAGTGTGGTGACTCACCACTCTCTAGTTAATATGATAAGTAAGTAAAGAAACTAATTAAGTTACCTTTTTACTTTATAAAGCATAAATATCTCCTAAAAGTAAGTTCTATCTTCATTCTCTCATTTCTCCTTCTTCATTCCCACGGTTCCAACACCTTCTTCAACCTCTCTTCTTCATTCTCTCACGGTTTGCAATAGTACACACACCACCATCTCCATCTTTGACCTCTTGTAAAATCTAGCTCACTTGTCCAAATCAAAAACAAACCCACCAATCTCTTCCTCTCATCAAGCTCTTCATTCCTATCTTCTCAAAACTTCAAGAGCCCCATTTCGGTGCCAAGGAGTTCCACCATTGAAGGAGCTGAGCTTGTATTTTGACATATTATTACTCTTCTTTGCTTCTAGGTAAGGAATCTCAAATAAAAACTACATTTCCTTCATGTTTTTGTGGTGACCGAAAATACCCATTGAAGGTGCTCTTTATGTGGCTTTGTTTTAGCTTCATTCCAACCTTTCAAGGACTAGGTGGAGTCCTCTCTTCATAGATATCCAAACTCTCTTCAAAGACCAAGGTAAAACAACTACATTAATGTTTTTGAAACAATGTAAAATTAGGGTTTACAATGAGATGAAGCTTATAGCTTGAATACTCATTATAATGTTTGTATATTGTTTAGAACTTGACAAGGAATCAAATACCATACCGGTTTTGTAAGGAAACAAGAAAGAAGTGTTTGGAAAAGAGGTAAATATACCAACCTAATGTTGTTTAATGCCTTAGGAGAAATGAGCTTATAATGCTTGTTAAAACTACCTAAAGAGCAAATGGTGAATGACTTAGTAAAGTGTTCTCAAGAGACTAGTAAAAGGCATATGTGTGTTGAGTGTATTTGCAGGTCAAAGGCATATATATTGTGGAAATTCAGTGTTTAAGAGTTAAGCATTTTAAGGGCCTAAGAGCCATGCATTTTAAGGGCCTAAGTGCCATGCAATTTAAATTATGCACTATATTGAGATGTAGTGTGAATTTGGTGAAGTTGTGTATGAGAGTGTTCTTGGTGATTTTAGGTGTTCTTGTGTGTTTAATGGAGAAAACAAGTGTTTAGGCTTAGTAATGTTCTAGGGGAATCCATGCCAAAATTTAGGTAAGAAGCAAGAAGTTCTAAGTGTTTATATAAGTTTGGTGAATTAGAGGTGTTAGGAAATGACTAGGTGTTTTACAAGAGAAGATATAATGTCTTAAGTGTTCTAGAGTGTAACAAGGACTTAGGCATGAGCTTGAGGTTTTAGTATGTACCAAAGTCATTTTGGACTTAGGTAAAGACTTAGGCAAACTTTGGTAAAATAAGGAGAAAGTGTACACTTGGAAAAGAATTTCAAGAATGACATAAGGAGTTAGTTGTGAGAAATAATGCTTAAGAGATGATGTTAAGATGAGGAGAAAACATTTTGGGATAGTAGTTATCATAGGTGAGAAACACCACTAAGAAACCTAGTATAAAATGTTGTAAGTGTTAAGGAATTTTACAAGGAATTAAGTAAAGGCTTAAGGAATTAGAAAATGAGTTTCATGGATGTTGTATGTGGATATAAGGGTACCAAATGTTGTTAGGAGACATTAAGAGGCTTTAGGAGAAGTTTGGTAAAGATTTGACAAAGTTTGGGTAAGTTTAGAGGACGTCCGACCCAGGGGTCCGACCCAAGTTTGGGTCGGACAGCCTCTGTTAGACGTCAGGAAATTGTTCTGGAATGGTCCGACCCAGAAGGGTGGGTCGGACATGGGTCGGACGGTCATGTTTCGAAGGAGGGAAATGTTCTGGAATGGTCCGACCCAGTCGAGTGAGTCGGACGTGGGTCGGACGGGCATGTTTGTAAGGCGGTAAAATGTTCTGTAATGGTCCGACCCAGAAGGGTGGGTCGGACATGGGTCGGACATGCATGTTCTGAGGTTGATGGAATTCTCTGTAATGGTCCGACCCAGTCGAGTGAGTCGGACGTGGGTCGGACATGTCTCTGGAATGGTCCGACCCAGAAGGTTGGGTCGGACATGGGTCGGACAAGGTAAGGTTCTTCAGACCTGAAACCACTGGAAGGGTCCGACCCAGTTGTGGGTCGGACGGTGGGTCGGACATACCAAAACTTTAAAAAAAAAACAGAAAAGGATGTGACTTATGTAGTAAACCCTAGGGTGTATAATGAAGGTAACCTAGGGTAAGATAGACATTAAAACATGTCATACAATCATGTTAAATACTTAGCAAGTTTGAATTGAATAAATAATTAACCGACGTTATTAATTATGTATAGGAGTGACCTACGGAGGAAACCAATCGAGGCAAGGACCAAGGTATGGTTTTCTTGCAGTCTGTTGTCTACCGGTTTACACCGGCTTGGGTGTTGCTTGCTTTTCTGTGTGTTACGACCTTATAAGATTAAGGCATGAAAAGAGCTTACAGTTGTTATATATTATGATGTTGTATCATTGTGACTCCTTTCCCTTGGTGTGTCTAACAAGACCTAAACACTTGCTTGTGTGTGACTTAACAATATATTGTGTGATCACTAACAAGTGCTAACCGGGGAAGTGAGGAGTCCGGTCATGTTCCGGCCACGCGTGTGAGGACGGGAGTCGATATCATATCCGGTTCGGCTCTCTTGGTGTATGTATAGGTTGTATTCCAATTTGGTTTCTACCTTCCCTTAGCTTATCCAAAGCTAGTTACTGACTCACGTCGGGCCACAGGGGCATACGAATGTTATTTCGGTGTGCTTGGGATTACTATATCCGACACACCTTGGGTACATGTTAACCGTTCGATATAACTGGATGGTAACGAGGTTGGTAACGAGCTTAGCATGAGATTGGCATTAATCTCTAGGCTCACTATGTATACTAACTATGGTGGAAGGTTCCTTGTGAGAACCGATTTTATGGTGTTATGTATTGTTGTTGCGCTATGCAATTTCCCTTGCTATGCTATGGTATATTTATGTTGGATGTTTTAAAATGAATGCCATGTTATCATGACAATTGGTTGCGCGTATCCCGGTAGCCGATGGGCTGCGCGTTAACCATACCAGCAAAGGTTGCTGACCCCCTCGGGGGCTCCATATTTTATTGCAGGATGAGGATCGAAGAAGCGGAGTGGCTCTAGATCCTAGGTCGATGATGTACTTTTGGTTGTTTTGGTTGTTGAGCCCGGGATGCGCCTGTGCTCCTGAGGCATTACATTTTGGTACCGTTCGTTAAACAGTGGTGGATGGTTACAGTTGGTAGTGGAGATGTAAATTAAATACTCGGTGTTGTTGGCTATATATCTATATGTGGATGTTAGGATCTATGCTCGGGAGTCTGATCATCAGACCGATACTCTTGTATTTATTCTGCCTAGTTAACCACGTGGGTGGTTAACGGCGTCGTAACACCAAGTGTTAAATTATTGTTGGTTGGTTTTTCCGCTGCGATTTCAGTAGATGATAGGGGCGTTGTGGGGGTGTTACACTTTTTCAGCTAGCGGGAGGCGTAAGCTACTACCTTGCCATGCTGCATGAGTACGCATCCCATGCCCTTGCCCGATGCATCACAATACACCTCAAATCCCTCCGTGCCCTCTAGAAGAGTGAGAATTGGCGTTGTGGTCAATGAGTCTTTTAGGCTCTGGAAGGATACCTCACAATTGTCTGTCCACACAAACGGTGCCTCTTTCTTCATCAATGACATCATGGGCTTAGCGACTTTTGAGAAGTCCCTTACAAACGTCATGGGCTTAGCGACTTTTGAGAAGGCCATGATCGTACTACTTCGATTTTGGATGGATCTACTGAGATACCCGCGCTCGAGATGACATGACCGAGGAAAGATACCTGATCTAGCCAAAACTCGCATTTGGAGAACTTCGCATACAGCTAGTTCTCGCACAGTGTCTCAAGTACTCTTCTCAAATGGTTTTCATGCTCTTCTGCTGACTTCGAATACACGAGGATGTCGTCGATGAATACTACTACTGAAGTGTTCAGCTGATCACTGAATAACCGATTCATTAAGTCCATGAATTTGGCTAGTGCGTTAGACAAACCGAATGGCATCACCGTGAATTCGTAGTGGCCATATCTTGTTCGGAATGCTGTTTTCTCAATGTCTTGCTCTTTGATAGCAATTTGGTGATATCCGGATCTGAGATCAATCTTAGAAAAGACCGAAGCTCCCTTCAACTGATCGAACAGGTCGTCGATGCGTGGCAATGGATACTTGTTCTTTACGGTCACCGCATTCAATTCACGGTAGTCGATGCAGAGGCGGAGACTACCATCCTTCTTCTTAAAGAAGAGGACCGGTGCTCCCCAGGGTGATACGCTCAGGCATATAAACCCTTTGTTGAGTAATTCACGTAGTTGCTCTTTAAGCTCTGTCATTTCTGCAGGTGCCATACGGTATGGTGCCCTAGCAATGGGACCCGTACCAAGTA
This sequence comes from Limonium bicolor, assembly GCA_023374045.1. Lineage (NCBI taxonomy): Eukaryota > Viridiplantae > Streptophyta > Magnoliopsida > Caryophyllales > Plumbaginaceae > Limonium > Limonium bicolor. Next base: position 113,911,078 of record CM041780.1, read on the forward strand.
CGAGGTCGATTTCGAACTCTACCGTTCTCGGTGGTGGCATACCAGGCCGCTCTTTCGGGAATACATCAGGAAATTCTGATATGACTGCTACATCATCACTGAATTCTGGATCTCTCTCCAGATCTTGTACATGGCATAAATACACATCATGTCCTTTTCTGAGCTCCCGGTACAATGCCATAGTGGAGATGACTATGGTTGAAGGCTCTCTCGGTCTCTGGCGGTATGAAATAGTGACCCCAGATGGACTTTTGAGGAGCAATCGGTGCTCGGCGCATAGGATTCTCCCCTTGTGCCGCTCCAACCAGTTTATTCCGATTATTAGATCGAATCCCAACCCGTTGAATTCAATGAAGGAGATGGGAAATGCTTCTCCTTTGATTCGTATTGTGGCGGTGTAGTAGTACTTGGTACATCTTACTCGCTCCTTTGACGGGAGAGTAACCAAGAAGTTTGGTAGCTCATCTGCGTCTAGCCCTAACCTCTTCACAAATGATGGCGGTACAAAGGTGTGAGAGGCGCCAGAGTCGAATAGTACTGAGGCTTCGATGTCGTTTACTGGGAATGTTCCCGTTAGAATGGTGCAGCTTTTTTCGGCTTGTGCTTCGGTGAGGATACTCAGGTTACCTTCGGTACCGAGTCCACAACCTATTGATTCATAAGATTATAAGTAACGATGGTGGAACGCAAGTGGAATTTAATAACCAACACTGCTTTTATTGAATAAACCAACCATCATACATACTGTGTCTCTAATACACGTTACTATTGGGTTACATGCTACTACAAGATTAATACTTTCTAAAGGTAAGGTTCAGGCGTCCTGGTTTCATGTGTGTGGCATTGATTATTGCCGGTGGTGCCGTGTTCGGCTTGATCTTTTTGATCCTGTGATACAGCAACCTTGATTTTCCACCCATGATTAGAACATCTCCTTATCTCAATACCAGTTTCTCTACGAGGTCCACACGCTTCTGCTCGCTATACAAGAATACGACGTCATCACCAATGGACCAAGACACTACGGGCACTCCTTGTTTAAGGGATTCCGCTGTCTCGTCCTTATCTTGGTGTAACCCAAGTCGTCCTTCTTTCTCATAGAAGTTGACGATACATAAATCTGCTTCAAGTGCAGGGATTGGTTCGTCTTCACATTGTTGTGCAATTTCTACAGCTGAGTAACAAGCGTTTGGTATTCAGTGGGTATTGATGGAGGTGTTGCTCCGTCTCCTGCTCGCGTCGTTTGGTATGTTGATAAGTGGTGAATATATATATATATTTTTAAGTGTTATTTCTGCAAGTATTTTACATGATTTATAACATAATTTCACCATTTTATAGAGTGCTCTATCTATATTAGTGAACTTATATATTTTTATTATCTTTTAGGTGAATGCTCAATTTGATATTTTTTACTGTTGTGCAAGCTACCTGCTGCAAGCAAGCAAGCTACCTGCTGCAAGAAAGCAGCCTACTAGCTTGTTTTATCTCCCACGTATATAGCAGCCATGCGCACGTCAACCTGAAAGTCATGCACGTACAGCCATGCCATGCACATAATTCCCATCCTTCTTGCATATAAGGACCACCACGTAAGCACCTGAAGATTTAAATCCTCACTCACGTGAGAGGGGCTGGACCAGATTGTTCGTGTTCGAAAATAAAGACACGAGCTGGAGATTTTATTAATGAACGCATCGTTTTTGGAAATAGAGGGGACATACGCGATTAAATGAAGGAGAATAGGAGACAGAAGGACGGGACGGACTCGACGAGCAGAGACAGAAAAGAAGAATAGAGAACAGAGAGAGCCGAAGGGAGAAAAGCGACAAAAGCGACGAACAGAGAAGAAAAGAAAAAAGACCCCATCTCCATAAAAGTTTCTTCAACAACCCATGGCTATCTCTTTTACTCTTCTTCTCTTTACTTCTTTAATGTCTGAGTAGTCCTATTTTATACCCTTGGGATGGGGTTTGACCAAAAATCCCTAAACTAGCATGTAAAACATAATTTGCTTAAATATAATTGTTTTGTCTCTTTAAATTTAATGAATGTGCTAGATGATCACCTTTGTGCATCTGTGGATTCTCCTAACTTCATACATATGTGATTTAGGGATTTAGACCAAGAGAGAGACAAACCCTAGATTTTTCCTTCTTTAATTAGTTGGTGGATTTAGTGCTATTGTTAAGGGCTTGTTCTTAATGCTATCTAGTGAGGTCTATCCAACCTAATCGAAGGGTTTATTCAACTAGATAAGATTTGGCTTTCTCTAGGATTTTAGAGTTAGTCATAACTTTAGTCCTAATAGACAACTAGAGCAAATTGGGATAAAATGTTATGTTTGGGAGTATTTGGGCGATTACACTTTCCCGGGGTGCATCTTCATTTTAATCCATTAAAATACCACTTTAGTTTAATTATTTTCTATTTTTATGTAACACCCCCGAACAAACATCCAGTAGTACAACAAGCTCCTAGCCTTAATACAAACAACTATGCAGCGGATTCTCAACATCATCCGGGTGTCACAGACGCCAACCACCCACGTGGTTGACAGACCACGTTACCAACACCAAGTTACGGTCTGCATGACTGGAAACAGCTCTCCACCAAAACTCATATACAATACAAGATACAATTCCAAAAACCGAGTGTCTACAATACAGTTACTAAATCATAGACCGAAAAGTACAACCCGGGTTTAGTAACAACCCATACACTAACATACTATTCCAAACTCAGAAGTCCTGCCCAGATAGACTACCCCCATGATAGCCATCCCGCCTACGCTCCGTTGTCACCCAGCTCAATACCTGTAAAAATTGGGTTGTAAAGGACTCAGCAAACTACGCTGAGTATGAACGTGTGTAGCCCGCATGTTACCGGGCCACACGACTACTTGGTCGAATATTATTAAGTCACTTTACATGCTATAATAAAGTAGTAAAACACACCACAGTACATCATAGTATCATACACACTTAAAGGTAGTAACACATTAGCAACAACAACCAAACACAACAAGCTGCTAGTATCGCAACAGTAATCATGTACATAACAAAACGTGTGCATAGGTATGTAATACCCATGATCCTCACTATGGGATCGTACGAGCATTGTGTGTTTTCATTTCTTTTCTCTTGTTCCCGTAAAATGTACTTTCTTTCTCTTTCCTTGCACCAGGTCTGGGGATATAATTTAGATCCCGTGACCATCTCATGTAGGTGCTAATCTTTCCTTGTTTCTTTAAGGGTTACTTATGAATTCTCTTATCACCACTATTTGGAGAATGTCTTCTTCATAGTGAATCCTCCATTCCCGGATAGCTCTTTCCCTCTCTGTTGTTTTTAAATGTTACTAGCCACTGCCCCGGATATCAAGGGTCCGTCTCCCTATTCCTTTTCAATGGTACTAGCCTCTGCTCCGGATACAAAGGGTCCGTCTCCCTATTCCTTCTCAATGTTCTGGTCTCTACCCCAGATACAAAGGGTTCGTCTCCCTATTCCTCTTAATCTTATTGGTCTCTACCCCGGATACAAAGGGTCCGTCTCCCTATTCCCTTTTTAGATTATTGGTCTCTACCCCGGATACAAAGGGTCTGTCTCCCTATTCCTTCTCAAGGTATTGGCATATCATTATCTTTGATAATTCGACACCATAGTGGGTGTCTTTAGAGGTCCTCTATCGTTAAGAGGAGTTTCCCTTTTTGTAATTCCTTAGGTTTGTTTACGAAGTTCGTTGTGTTTCATCTCAAGGATTCATCAACGAGAAGGGACTACACTACTGTGTGCGTGCAAACAATATGCACAATAATAGCAAGCAGGTAAGCAAGGAAAATACACAATCCATTCACATGTCTTAAACAAGCTCGCAACAGACAGATAAGCACGGGAAAACAAACATCCATTTTCATGCATTAGTCTTGTGGTCATAATCAAACAAGGCACACAGCACACAAGCCGTGTAACACGGCAACATACGAACCACACATGTCCATACCTTAATTGAAGCAAGAGTCGCCTCACACACGGGGTCCCGTTCGGCGTTCGTTATGGCCCTAACGTTAATTAAAACAACATATCAGTTTATGATTTCATGTAACGACCATTGTGAACGTTTCCTAGTTTATCTCAACTTATCAGGTGTTGTTCCCTAGGTGAATTTTCGAGTACTCAACTTATACGAGTCCTTAGAACTTTTCAGGTAGTACCCTTAACCTTCATCTTACTCCTAGAGCATTTACATCGACACTTTACACATTAACTAAGTTCTCTTCTTAACTAACGTTTTTAGAGTACTTTACGCACCATCTTGTGACAAGTTACTTTGGAAGGATTTTATGTCACCTAAGATGTATTCCCCCCTTAGTTAAATAGGTCAGCAGTGTATTAACTTTGTTGTCCTAATACTAAAGTCCTTAAAATATCCATAAAGCTTGCTTACACAGAACCCGAAAGCTTCAAAATCTGAAGCACAATTTCCTTTGCATTACCTTATCTAACCTCACTTCAAATGTAATAAACTGCTGTTTAACCTCCTCAACATGTCTCGCTAACCTAGCTATATTTACTAGCTATTAGTTGGGTACATTATTAACTAGCATCACACTTATAATACCCTTGTAACCCCATTATATAGAAGCTACAACTTTAGTGAAAACTGGAACAACAATCTACTTGTTCCCTCTTGGTTCTTGTATCTAGCTAGCTCAACTGATGTTTGATTCTTTCCCTCGGTATTTATAAACTTACTAAGGTATATTAGAGGTGTTTAGATTCATTACAAATTCACCGCAACCCCATCAACCCCTTCTGTACCAAGGTATACTGGAGTGACAGAAATGGAAAACTGAAACGCTAACACACCACCCCTGAAGTTCTATAATCTATTTTTTTTCTTTGGGTCACAATTCTTGACTTCCCATCGTCCTCCAGGGTTAACACACTTACTTAAGTGGATTATCAAGCCACATCAACCCACCTATACCTACTGTGACGATTATACAGAGGCATAGTTTATAGGAAACTGAAACCGTGAAACCTGAAACTGAACTGAAAATGTACAACTGGTGCATTCCTTTTCTTATTGCCGTTTCTCTGCTTAGTCACCTGGGTTCTAACTCTTCCCTAGGGTGTTTATATTATACTTGAGTATATAAGGTAGGTTCTAGGTTCATTAATCTCTCAATACCACCCTTATAGCCCTCTGAAATGGTGTGATACAGGAAGTACAAGTTTCAGGCAAAACTGAAATCAGAAACTTAATTCTTGTTACCTTCTCTTCTAGCCTTTTTGTTAAATCCTTAATTTGTCTTCCAACCAGTCCCACGGTACCCATCTATTTATGAAATACCCCGTAATTAAAAACAGTGATTAATTAGGCTAATAAGTAATTTGGAGGCTTAATTAAGTGTAAATAATTATAAGGGAACAAATCCCGAAGAAAACGGACCTTTAAAACGGTTTAAAAACAATTACCGAACCTTAAAGCGCGTTTTTCGAGGTAACCGGGAAAACGTGTCTTTAAGCGGGTCAAATAGACTCGTAACAGTTTTGGTCAACTAAATATTCATTAATAAATATTAGTGAAGCTTTAGGACCAATAAAATCAATAAAACGAGAGATTAGTAAAAACTGTCAAAAACGACAAGTTGTGGGGTAGAAATATAATTAACACAAACTTACGTGTCCAACTTTGTAAATAAAAATGTTAAAACCCCCTAGTTGCTGTGTGCTGTCCGATTTACATATATACACACACACACACACTCTACTCTCTTATTTACAAACAAACAAAAATAATAAAAACACCCCTCTCTCTTTATTACTTTACCCCACACTCTCACAATTCTCTCTCCTACCTCATTTCTCCCTCTCTCACGTGGATGCCCTTCTCCCTCACCCTCTCTTTTCTCCTTTCTTCTACCTCCATGCGATTTCCATGGCTGCATAAGAGAACACCCACAAAACCTTACTTCTCTCCTTTGTAACTCTCTCCACACTCTTCCAAAAATTATAAAAATACCACCATTGTAATCCTCTCACCAAGAGCTACATTTTCATCTTTCCAAAATCCAAAAACAAGCATTTTCGATTTTGTGGGTATACCCCATTTGGAGTTTCAACACCACCATTAGAAGGCCCTCCTTCTCCTTGTTCTTCTAAGGTAAAAATATTTCGAAAAACTCCATCTTTTTCTAGCCCTTATGGGCAAAACGAGATTCATGAACTAAACCCTTTTTTTCCTCTTGTTCTAGCCGATTTTGGCTTGTTGGTGGAGTTGGAAATATTGTTCTTGAGCCACTCCAAGCTCCATTTGAACCCTTGCAAGGTAATATAAATTCTAAACCCTAGAATGTGCATTAGAACTTGGTTAATGGTTAGGGTTAGTTATAAATATTGAATGGTGTATGTGAATGGTGGTAGTGTTAGAGCATTGAGTTACTAAAACCGGTAGAAAGAAGGAAGGAGGAAGAAACAAGAAGAGAAAGAGAATCTAGAAGGAAAACAAGGTAAGAATACTCATTGTGTAGCTTGGTATATATTTGTATATGTAACAGATTTTTAGTAATGAAAATTGGTATTGTAAAATGATAATGCATTAGTGGTATAATGTGTAAGAGAATATAAGTATTTTGAAGCTTTAAAAGACATGTAAAACTGTTACAAAACAGATTGGGGATTAGTGTTTGTGTGCAGGAAATTTTGTAGTGTTTTAGTGTTGTTTTAGTATTGGTAATAGTATATGGGAGCTTGTATATTGATGTCTATTGTAACAGGTGAAATAAGTGTTGAATTGTGAACTAGAATATGTGGTGAGAGTATAAAATTATAGGGGAGGTTATGGCAAAATTTGCCTAGGATTAGAACACTTAGAGAATTAAAACTAGATGACTAATGTAAGTTGTAACAGATTTTGAAATAGATTGTTAGAGGAAAGATGGGGAGAGATAGTTAATGTAGTTGTAGTGTATTAGAAGTGTTAGAAATGACATTAGAAGAGAGAGCTAGTGTTGGGAGAGAGTTAGAATAAAATCTGTAGCAAAACACAACTAGGAAACAACTAGTGAAAGTGAGAGTTGAAACTTAGAAAATTAGATGAGTGAATGAGTATAAAATTGTGTAAGGAGTTAGGAAATGAACTAGGGTGTATTAGGAGGTTTAAATGGTGTTAAAACATGTAGGATTAAGTGTAGGAACAATGGGGAAGTAGTGGGTGAAAGAGAGGACTGAAAACAGAAATTAAAATGCAACACTGGGAACGACCGGACTTGCGACCGGACTTGCAAGTCCGGTCGAGTAGAAAATTTTCCCGTCAGTATGCTACTGGAATCGACCGGACTTGCGACCGGACTTGCAAGTCCGGTCGAGCAGAAAAATTTCCCGGCAGAATGCTACTGGAATCGACCGGACTTGCGACCGGACCTGCAAGTCCGGTCGAGCAGAAAAATTTTCCGTAAGAATGTTACTGGAATCGACCGGACTTGCGACCGGACATGGAAGTCCGGTCGGACCAAAAAATTTCCCGATGAAACCTACTGGAATGGACCGGACTTGCCAGGGTCGGTCGCAAGTCCGGTCCTGACAAAAAAAAAAATTATTTTAATTTAAATAATAATTGTATATATATATGTATATGTATACCCATACATATATGTACATGTATATGTGTGTAAGCATGCAAACCTTAAGTAAGAAGATAGAAACTTAAGTAAAGGAAAAATAAGTGAGTAAAGTATAAGTGTAAGAAATGTAAGGACATAGTAAGTAGGAGTTAAGTTGATGATAGGAAAATTGATCATTCAATTGTATGTATGTAATAGGACTTGGTTTGTGACATCGAAGGACGTTTGGAATTACGTACAACGGTGAACGGTATGGATTCCTCATGCCCCGTATGCTATCTTGGTTACTCTGATTTGTGTGTTGTGTGCTAATTGATCACCAAATAAGATAAATGCACGAATCGGAGTTATATGCATACTTGTGAATATGTAGTGTTGTATGATGTTGTATATTTTCTTTAATTCTTAGTTTGTATACTTCATGAAATGTATGGATGATATGAATGTGTGTATGTATTTGTATTGTACCGTGACCGTTATTTATTGTGTTTGGACTTCTAACTTATTCCTAACAAGCTAACCATCCTAACTTAAAATGGTAATTAAATTGGAATGAGTAGAAGTCCGATATAGTTTCGGCCACGCGTGGATGCGGAGTCACGAGAGGTTGGCTCCAATTCCTGACTCTTAAACTGGTCCGCGGCCCAAATCCCTTAAGTGGTAGCATCCCGGATTAGTGAGTCAAGTAAATCCCGGATGTGGGACGGTGTAGTCCCCAAGGCCGGAGGTCCCGACGACTTGACTTGAGTATAAGTAAGTAAGTAAGAATGAGTAAGTAAAGTAATTGAAAGTAAGTAATTGTAAGTAAGAAGAAGTAAGTAATGAGTAAAGAGTAAAGCATTCCGATTAACCCGGATGCATAATTTGGCTAACCTTGTGAAGGTAAGTATGATGTGTACTTGTAATGTTGCCTTGATTGTGTAACGAATTGTATAGCATGTATATTGTATGAAGAGCATGTATGTATGAATAATGAATGGCATGTTTAGTGGACGTCAAATAGTCGGCGTGCCCTAGCTAGCACGCGGTATATGCGGAGTCCATATGCAGCTTTTGCTGAGCCCCTTGGGGCACCATTTTTACTACACGCAGGTACTCGAGATTGATGAAGATGTGAAGATCTACTTTCATTTCTTTTATCTTCTTTTGGAATGTAAACACTGACTCATGATGGGTGTACTGAGTAGTACATGGCTGTAGTTTTTGAGTAGCCGGTGTACCATGGGGTACACCTTTTTGGATATTGGGAAAGGAGCATTGTATAGATGAGTAGCTATAGAAACTCATTCTTTTGGTAAGCTTGAAAGATTGTAACTGAATATACTTTAAATACTCGGTGATCCAGGATTAAGTATTCGGCATATGATATGTTGGTAAGTAATTTAATAGCTCGGTACATTATGTTCATCAGACCGTGACTGTAAGTATTAGTAGCCTAGCTAACCGTATGGGCGGTTAGCGGCATTGTTTCACCCGCCGTAGTAAGTATGTAATAATTCCGCTGCGAACTCGTAGGATTAATAGGACGATTAGACGGTAAGCATAGGATTAGCGGTTGGGGTGTTACAATTTAGTTGAGTGGTCTAGTCATATTACAACTCAAAAACAACCTACTACCCTCTGTCTGTTCCATGGAATTCTTTAATACCGAGACTGAAAACAAAGTGTAACCTGAAACATGCAACTGAAGTTGATGAATAGTTTATGTTACTGATTCCTTCTGTTCTTTTAATTTGATTTTTGTTTTCCCCGAGTTACCCTCTCATTCAGTTAAGTGTTTCCCCTCGATTTCACTTAAAGACCAGCCCTAAAACCACATGGCCTGCACTTCTAAATCCTTGTGCACAAATCTGTAAAACTGAAGGGAAAACAAAAAACGGAAGATATGGGTTATTGAATTCCCTTCTGTTCTTTTAAGTAGTTAACTGTGTGCTAGTAAGTTTTGTTTTTAATTAGAATAACCTAATCATACTGACAACTCTACTGCAAATTCTTACACAGCAACGAAACCGAACCTGGAAAAAAACCGAAATCGAACACCAAACTGAAATTCTCGATTCTATTTCTTCTTCTCTGTTCTTTAATCTAATTTCAGGTATCCCTCAAGTGGTTCAGCCACTTGGTTAAGTGCTTCAACACCATTTTAACGCCAGAACAAACCCAACACCAAGCTGTTATCTCTACAACAACCCGTTTATACTAAGCCAAGAGATTCAGAAACTGATAACTCACCCTTGTCATTCTTCTGTTACTTAAAACTGAAACTTAACCACCTGACAATTTGTGTCTTTGATTTCCCCTGTGGGTTCATAAATCTGCTTTTAAATTTTCCCTCAACTGATAGCCCACCTAGTTATACAGACACCCATGTTATCAGAAGCTCATGCATTGGAAGATCAGAAACTGATATTCTCCCCTTTCTTTCCTTTCCGTGTTTTACCCCAATCTGTTTTTCAACTTTCCTTCACATTGCTTAACTACTTAGTTAGTAGTTGTAACACAGTTCCAATCTTCAAAACAGACCCCAGATATGGTTATTAAGGTTACAAAACCAACTTAGTTCTATCTGGAAGGAAACTGAGAAACTGGAAATCTGAAACTGAAACAGGAGGCTTGACGGATGCATTTATTTTCTTATCCTTATAAGTTGCTAACTGTTTTCTTTTTTTTTTTCTTCTTGTTACACCTAGCCTCACGCTTTATCAATCTCTTAGATCTGTCATTAAGTTACTACAGCACCTAGGTTACTTCAGGAAGTTAATACACAGCAGCATGCAAAGTTTCAGAAACTGAAAACTAACTGAAACTGATATCCTTTCCTTCTTCTATTTTTTTTTTCTTTCTGTTCATGAATTGGGTTTCTGGTTTCTGTAATTTTTTTTTCCAGTCTATTCACACTTAGTAGCTCAGTCACCTTAACGTGTTCAGATTTGCCTTTCCAGATTCAAAACAATTCTACAGCTTATGGCCGTGATATGATACCAGATTTTTAAGTCCCAAACAAACCCAACATAACACAGGCAGCCTCTCTAAAAACTTCTCATACAGCAACTCACTACAATTTCCTTATACAGAAATCGACTATGCCACAGGAAATGGAATCTAGCTTCTGTACACTTCCATGCTAACTCCCTTTAATGTGCTAACTGTGTCCCTCTATTATTCCTAGCTGGTTTACCTATATTATAGAGAGTCATCAAGTTTTAAAGTCTATCATTAAGCCACCCCAAACACCACAGTTCCTATGTTGTTACAGAAGTAGCTCACAAACCCAGTTTTTTTTTTATTACTAACTCATTTTCTTAGATTGGATTTTTTTTCCTGGACTGATTCAGCTTGTTGTTTGACTCCCATGTAGCTTACGCATTGCATCATGATTAATTAGTTCCCAGCTAGCTCTTTAATTAACACCCCCCTTGTTTCTCAAGACACTTCCACATTAACCTATACGGACACAACATAATTTCATACAAGCACAGATCATTCAGTTTGATTATCACCTTGAGGTTTTGTCCTTTAGAGCTGGTTCTCTCTGGTAGATCCTTGGCACCATGTAAAACTTCAGGGACTTGACTCTTTGGGGCTCGACTGAGAAAAAGATTTGTTGAGGTTAGACTTTGACAGACCCGACACGTTGCTGGCTAGAGGAAACCAGGAATCCATTTTTTTTTTGAATAATCGTTACCTTCTGGTTGAGAGGTATTGGGCGGTTTCTACTCAGGAGATTTACGAACGAAGCCAGAGGGCTGCATGGAAGGTTTACGCATGAGAGGAAACAAAAGGGAGTTGGGTGAGTTGTTTTTATTTGTCTCAGACATCAGAACACAGCAGGAACTTAGAAACAGAATCTGCTCTTTGGGCTCACCTTGAACTGATGTTCCACCGGAATGCTAATGTTCCTGAGACGGTTTTGCTATATTCACAGAGGAGAAATCCAGGGGTGATGCACGACAATGTAGCAGGGGTTAATGGTTTGAAAACGATCTCTCGGACATCAAATAAAACAGGATGAAAAGATGTTAACCAGGTAGGTTTGGGAACTCTACCTCGTCCGATTTCCAAAAGAGCATCCAGCAGATTCCCAGGAGGGTCTTGACACGCTTAAATAGCAGAGCTGCCTGCAGGTTTATGCAACACTTGAGGGAAAAACTTCAGTGAGTGTGGTAGCTCTCTTCGGACAGAAAGAAATAAGAGGGTGGAGCGTTTTTTTTTTTGCTTCGGGTCTCTAGCCGAGAACAAGAAGAGGATGAACCAGGTGCCACCAAGTCGTATGTTTTGTGGTAGAGCATGTGGTTACCACGAGTGATGGGAACTGGGAATTGTAGAGTTTTGTGCCCTCTGTCTAAAGGAACAACAAGCTCGAGCAGAGTAAAAGTCTTGCTATCTCGAAAACAGTATTAGCATGGAGTTAGTGCCACACTTAAAAGAAGAAGTGCAAGGTTGTTGATGTTGGGTGTTACTGTTTCTTTTTTTTTTGTAATCGGTGCAGAGGCAGTAGAGCATGTCGAGGATCTGGACAAGGAAGGCATGGTGAAATTTTGTTGGGTACCGATATGCATTTTAACTATTGTATCAAGAGTTGCAGTATTATTACTGAATACGAGCACAACTCAACCGGTTAAAGCGTTTAGGAGGTATACGAGAGGTACGGAGTTTGAACCTCAGCGGGAGCGTATTAGCTCTCTTTTTTTTATAAGCTATTCACATGATTATTTATATATATATGTAAGACCAAATACATCATCGTGTTATTTTTGTTAGATACGGGACCACTTAGTTTTATTACGTTATATATATACGCCCCTTTATGTTGTCACGTTTTAATTACATGTGCCCATGCGACGTCATCATTTATTATTTACAATGTTGTAATATCGTAACATTACATACATGCGTACGTGTATATATATATATGTGTGTGTGTGACTATATTGACGTTTTTGGTTCGGAGGTGCGCATCTATATTTGAGCTTATATCAGCGTATTATGTACCGATACGCACACACGATGTCCTTATTATTTACTATGTCTATATTTTTTTTGAGTATGATCGTATTTGTTACTCATAGTTTAATTCAACCCTCAACTGGTAATTATTCGGGGTATTTCATTTTATTACTAAACCGAATCACTACGCTTGCCTCCGGCTAAACCCATATTTTTACCGTTTCTAATTAAACAACTAAATACCGAAGCTAGGGAGATAGAACCAATTTCCTTGTGGATACGACACTTGGTGTACTACATCGAATAGGTGCACTTGCCTACTCTTTGCATATATTTATATATTTTGTGATATATATTATTTGCACAACATATGTCTAGGTATAAGGGTTCCAATCCTTTCCCAAGCACATCATCTTCAGCTTAATCGTTGCTCCACCGGGAAATTCAGGTGTATAAAATCCTCTTGGACCCATTCCTAGTTTGTTGCATCGTTGGATGGTTGAAACTTGTGCTTCGGGTGTCAGGTATCCTTTTAATAAGATCATACCTGGGCGGATGACCTGACACTGCTCGTTGGTGAAGTGGTGAGTGGTGATGTCGGCTTCTCCATGAAGTGGGTTTGAAGGTATTGGGTAACAGATATGGAATTTCGCTAAGGTGGTAAATTTCATCTAGTGTGAGTTCTAGGCTCACTAATTCATTTCATGCTCAATACATACTTCAATTCTACTTACTCATGCTCAAATTCATACTTCGAGTACTTACGCATTCATGCATCCGTTCATACAGGTATTTCAATACTCTAGATATGCTCTTCAAGGATTAAAGGTTACGGTCAATACCTAGGCCGGACTTAGTACCGGTCCCATCACAGTCTATGATGTGTAAGACCGGCTGTCTCTACGGTGCGCCCTTCTGCGGACCCCGGGACCCCTGTCCCTGTGAGGTATGCTGGGCATGACCATCGCCAGATGCAACCTCCTTGCCTTCACGCTGCTTGTAGCCCTGATAGTTGCTCTTGGCCTTTGAGTTTTCTGGGCATGCATTAGCATGGTGCCCCGGCTTCTGGCAGTTGTAGCAACGGATCTCCTTACCTTGGCAATCGGTGCCAGGATGATCCTTGTTGCAGTTTCGGCACGCATAGCTGCGGCCATAATTTTAGCTCTTGCCATGGCCAAATCCAGAACCTATAGCTTCCAAGTTAGCGAGGTTCGGTATACTTACAATACTCCATATACATACTAATTCACCAGTGTACTAATTCAATTTTGGGTTCTTACCCTTGTAGGGCTGAGACCTCAGTGGCTTCGCTGCCACTGGTGTAGTGTAGGCAAGCTGTAACGGATCAGCTGCCTTGCCCTTCTCAGCATGGGCACTGCCGTCTCCAGAGGTGTTCTTCTGGTTTTGGTGGGAGTACTTCCCCTTATTCTCTTCCATGGCTTGGTTTGGTTTTGGTCGTCGGAAGTGTTACCCTTGCTGCTCACCTTGCGCTTCAGCGCTTGCTCCTCATCTCTTAGCTGGCAGGTGATCTCAACTCGAGATGCAGCGTGGTAACACTCATGAATTATTCGGGCATTAGGTTACACATTTACATACGGGAATACTAATTCGTATTGTTCATGGCTTTGAAGGGTTCAACGTTGTTTACCTGAAGGGAGGTAAACCGTGTGAATCCCATGCCATACCGGAGTCGATGGCTCAATCCGCCGTAGAAGAGGTCGACCAAGACTTGGCCGGTATACCCAAGGTCGGGTAGAAGTCTGAGAAGAGAGGTAAAGGTGTGGTAATACTCATCAACCGTCATCTTCTCCGTCATCTTTAGGGCATTGAGCTCAAGCCGTTTCTTGGTCTTGACATGCTCGGGATAGTACTTTGATCGGAGAGAGGGTGAATGCTTCCCAACCGAATGCGGGGTCGGCTATGTGCTCGGCCTTGACGAGCTTCCACCAGTCCATAGTCGCGTCCTTGACGTAATACGCAGCTATCCTCACTCGAACTCCAGCGGGAATCTCAAGTGTCTCGAATGCCGTCTCCATCTTGGAGATATAGTCCTCGAGCTTAGCAGGGTCGCTCTCGCCTCTAAAGCATGGAGGTCGAAGGTCGGTGACTGCATTTACCCAATTGGTCTCACGGGGATGAGGTGGGTCGGGCTGTTGCTGCTGTTGTTGCTGTTGGTTTTGCTGCGTTTGTTGTGCAGTGGTGATTACTTGCGGTAGCATCTGTGCTACTGTGGCGGCGACGATTTCAGCTATCGTCTGCGCGCCCGGTCCATCAGTAGCCTCTCCTCTGGGTCGGCCTGGACCTCGTCCTGATATCTGAACAAGTGTGGATTACATTAGATACTATGACACTATGACCACATGGTCATGATTCAAACAATGGTATCGTCTTTGCAGATGTTAAGGGTATCCGTTATCATTAACGGCCACTCCTAGTTTGGTTTTCTAGTTCTCCGTTATAAAACGGTTTATAACCTACCTCGGTAATCACTACACTAGGTATTCTAATCATCAGAGTGAGACTTCGCTCTGATACCACTTTTTGTAACACCCCAACCGCTAATCCTTCCATTATCCTCTAACCGTTCCCATAATTACTTACTCGCAGCGGAATACTTACTTACTCCCGGCGGGTGATACAATCCCGTTAGCCATTCCAAGACTAACAAGGTTACTACTACCTACAGTAACGGTCTAACGCTTAGAATATACCGGATAACGAAAACACTTGCAATTCACTTCCAATACTTACTTATAACCTTGATTACCGAGTATCCAAAATATATAAATTACATTACAATCTACAAGGCTATACCAAAAGTTGCGAGTTTGTACTTCTACCCAATCTTTCCAATCATAAATTCATTATCCAAAAAGGTGTACCACATGGTACACCGGCTACTCAAAAGGCTTAAGCCGTGTACAACTTAGTACATCATTCAACCTACTAACTATCCCCAAAAAGAATTCATTCCGGTCCTTACTCGACCATCACGCCTTGCGGGTACCTGTAAAATAAAAACAGTGCCCCAAGGGACTCAGCTTACGCTGCATATGATAACCGCATACCCCGCGTACTAGCGAGGGTACGCCAACTATTTGGTCGTATACATGCGGTTCGTTTCATTCATACATACACACATGCTCTTACACAATTCTATACATACATACATGCTCTTATACAATTCAATACATACATTTCATGACATAGCTATATTCAATGCATACAAGGAAGACATTACAAGTCAACCGATCATACTTACCGTTACAGAGATACGCTTCTCCAATGCACACAAGGCTTGTTAGCATTCTTTAACCACCCGGGTTAGTCGGGGGTACAATACTCGTTTACTCAAGGTTAGTGACTTACACTAGCCAAGACCAATACTCATACAATACTTTACTTCTTACTTACTTTACTCAAGTCAAGTCGGTATGACCTTCGGGCAGGGATTACTACATCCCACCACCGGGCTTTAGGGTGGCCCACTAATCCAGGATGCTACCCATTACAAGGGTTTGGTCCATGGAAAAGATTACAGCCAGGATTCGGATCCAATCTCTTGTGTTTCCTTATCCTCACGCGTGGCCGAAACTATATCGGACTTCTACTCATTCCAATTTACTCATTACTCAAGTTAGGAGTTAGATGTTTAGGAATTAGTATAAGTCATTACCTCCATACCATATATCAACACACTACTCAAGTACACATCATTTACACATACTCATCATTCTCATCCATATATTTCATGAATTATACAAACTAAATGTTCAAGAGCATACAACAAGAACAATATAGTTCAAACACAGTTAAGTGCAATAAAAGTCTGATTCGTGCATTTATCTTATTTGAGTGATCACATAAGCACACAGATCGGGGTAACCAAGTTAGGATACAGGACATGTGAAAATCATACCGTACACCGTCGTATTCGTACTACCGGGTTCCTTCAGTGTTCAACTATTTGATTCCTATACATACATGAAGTTGTATGATCAATGATCCATTACTGATCCAACTTATTCCTTCATTAATACTTCTAATGTATACTTACTACTTCTTTACATTCATACTTGATTATGAAAACCATTCTTTTCTTATTACTTCTCAAACTTGCTTTCTTACTCATATGCATACTTTCTTACCTTTGCTACTTCATTAATGGTGTGCTACTACATATATATGTATATATGTGTATAGGCATATATATATATACATATGATTACTATAATCATATAATAAAAATATTTTTTTTTGTTTTCGCTCGGCCGACCTTCAGAGTCAAGTCGGACCCAAGGTCGGTCGAAGTAAGTAAGATTCATCGCTGGAAAATTCAGGCCCGACCGACCTTGCAAGTCCGGTCCCCAAGGTGGTCCAAGTTAGTAAGTTGTGGTTTCGAAAATTTAAGACCCGACCAACCTTGCAAGGTAGGTCCCAAGGTCGGGCCAAGTCAGAGAGTTTCTGGGTTCGAATTTTATGCTTCGACCGACCTTGCCAAGTCCCCGGTCCCAAGGTCAGTCGAAGTCAGTGACTTCTGGTTCTACCATTTTACGACTCGACCGACCTTGGCAAGTTCGGTCCCAAGGTCGGTCGAAGTCAGAAGACTTCCCGTCTTTGAAATTCAAGGCTCGACCGACCTTGCTAGTTCGGTCCCAAGGTCGGTGTAACACCCCTACTATTAATTCAATCATTACGTCCAATCTCCTCGTGCTTCCCGAGTCACGCAGCGGATACATACTTACATACATCGGGTGATACAACGCCGTTAGTCACCCACGTGACTAACAAGGCTACTACTGCTACATACAGCATCGGTCTGATGGACCGGAATATCCGAGTACTACTTAGTACAATACATACCCTCATTACATACCGAATACTACAATACTCCATTCGATACATTACTCCATTCAATACCATACTCCATTCAATACAATACTCCACAACTCCGTACAAGATAATACACTACGCATACCGAGTTTACTAGGTTCCAAAATCAATACAGTACTTCTCCCAAATTCATACACACTTACTAGGAATCAATCTGCTACCTATTCCTCAAACTAGATACTTCTAATTACAAGGCGCGCCACCGGTCTCTTACCTTGACCGTGTTCGCTCCAGGTACCTGCACACTAAAAATGTTCCCCGAGGGGGTCAGCTTTCGCTGAATATGATAACCGCATACCCCGCGTACTAGCGAGGGTACGCCGACCATTTGGTCGAATACATGCAATTCATTTTGCAATACATACATTCATACATACATACATACTGCTTTCATTCACGATACTGCAATACTACACAAGATATACATACATACGTACAGTACCATACATGCTTGGAAGACAATACAAGTCAACCAATACTTACCTACCATCTTTCGGGTTACGCATACACAATACATACTCATTACATACCCAATACGCAATACGGAGATACAATTCTCCAATACATACAAAGGTCCAGTTAGCTTCACTACACACCTGGGTTATTCGGGTGTTCGATACTCTTTTACTTCCGGTCAATGACTTACAATAGTCAAGACCAATACACATACAATACTTACTTCTTACATACTTTACTTCCAGTTAAGTCGGTATGACCTCCGGGCAGGGATTACTACATCCACCACCGGGCTTTAGGGTGGCCCACTAATCCAGGATGCTACCCATTCAAGGGAATTGGTCCAAGGAAAAGATTATAGCCAGGATTCGGATCCAACCTCTTGTGTTTCCTTATCCTCACGCGTGGCCGAAAACTAATCGGACTTCTACTCATTCCATTTACTCATTACTCAAGTTAGGAGTTAGAATGTTAGGAATTAGTAGAAGTCAATACTTCATTTCCATACATACATACAATACTCAAGTACACAATACTTACACATACTTCTCAATTCCATTCATTCATTTCATGAATTATACAAACTAATTGTTCAAGGAAATACAACAAGAACAGATAGTTCAAACACAGTTAAGTGCATTATAAATCCGAATCGTGCATTTATCTTATTGGTGATCACATAAGCACACAAATCGGGGTAACCAGGTTAGGATACAGAGCATGAAGAAATCATACCGTTCACCGTCGTAGGGTACTACCGGTTCCTTTGGAGCTCAACTATGGGATTCCTATACATACATGAAGTAGTATGATCAATGATCTATTATTGATCTACTTACTCCTTCATTGATACTTTCAATGTATACTTACTACTTCATTACTTTCTTACTTGGTTATAAAACCATGCTTTTCCTTATTACTTCTTAAGCTTGCTTCCTTACTTATTTACTTACTTTCTTACCATTACTACTTCATTAGTGGTGTATTACTACATACATATGCATATGTGTATATAGGCGTATATACATGTATATATGATTACTATAATCATATAATTAAAACATTTTTTTTTTACTCGACCGGACTTGCGACCGACCTTGCAAGTCCGGTCCATTCCAGTAGGCTACATCGTGTGAAAATTCCAGGGCCGACCGACCATGCAAGTCCGGTCCCAAGGTCGGTCCATTCCCGTAGGTTTCGCATTTGAAAATTTTATCCCGACCGACCTTGCAAGTCCGGTCGCAAGGTCGGTCCATTCCAGTAGCTTGCATTACGGGAATTTTTCTGGCCGACCGAACTTGCAAGTCCGGTCGCAAGTTCGGTCCATTCCAGAAGGTTTCTGACGGGAGAAATTTCTGGTCCGACCGAACTTGCAAGTCCGGTCACAAGGTCGGTCGACTCCAGAAGGTTCCCGTCTTGTAAATCTGGGCTCGACCGACTTGCAAGTTCGGTCCTAAGGTCGGTCCGGCCCAGTACTTCAGTTTTAAAATCTGTTTTTGGGTGTTTTCTTTACCCATTGTTTCCCCAATCTTGACCAATACTTCCTACATGTTTACCACTCATTTAGATGTTCTAAATCACCTTAGTTCATACACCAAACTTGCTACTCAATCCTTACATTCACTTACACATTTTCCCTCACTTCTTCTCAACACTTGTACTAGTTCCCTTTTCACCAATGCTACAGATTTTGCTCTTTCCTCAAATGCTACAGATTTCCAACCTAACCTTTATCATTCAATACTCTTACTACCAATACCACTACTAATATCCTAATTACATTACTTCCACTCAATCCTTCCCATCTAGTACTCCTTTCAAAATCTGTTACAAAGTGGTTTACTTCACACTTTAGGCTCTCCAAGCACACCTAGTTTCTCCTAGTTCCTCCAATGCATTATACTACTTCTTGCTACAGATTTTACACTTTCACATACTCATACTACAAGTACCAATCCATAGTTACTAAATATCCCACTAACTTCAATACACACCTTGGTTCTCCCATTCACCAAGTCATCCATAATTGTACATATTCTCTGCAAAATTTTGCCATAGCTCATCTACTTTTTTACCTAGCCACACATACACCTTCTTACCAAATTCATGCCTATTCTAGCCACACCCATACAAGGGTTCTACCAGCACACATACAAAATCCCAATACACCAATATTTCCTCAATCCACAATACAATACTCATATACAATTATTTGGCTCTAAGGCCTACAATCCACATACTTGTCTTAAATACTCAAACTTCAAAATTCTCAATACTAGTACAATGTTTTGGGTTCTTTAAATATTTTACTCATTCCCATTACTCTAATGCAATAGAATTTAACATTAGGAAAGGGCTCTTACCTTGAGCTTATACTCCCTTCTTTCTTTCACATTTTTCCTCCTTCTTCCTTTCTTGCCTCAAAATCGGCTACATGGGGAATGGAGTTTCCAAACTCCATTCCCATCACCCAATGAACACAAACACTACAATTAATATACTAACCCTTAAATTAATGTCAATTCCTTGAAGTGTTTGAAATGGAATTTCTAGGGTTTACCTTTGGAGAGTTTTAGAAGGGGTTTTAGCCCTTGGTTCAAGAAGGTGAGTCCACCACCATTGCTAGGTTGATATTTTGCTCAAAAGAGAGAGAGAAAACAAGGCATTACACAAGGGTAAAATCGGTTATGAAGGGAGATGAAGAAAACATGAGTTTTTCATGTAGATTTTTACCTTGTTGGAAAGAGGAGACTCCAAGCTCCATAATGGTGTGCTTTCTCTTCAAATGGGGAAAACCCATGGAGATGAAACTCATCCTTTTCGAATTTTGAAAAGAGAGAATGATAGAGGATGATGAGGGGAGTTCAAATATGTAATTTGTTTTCGATTTGGAGCTCATGTGTGGGTGGAGCATGAGGAAGAAGATAGGGTAGCCATTGTTGTTGTGGGGAGAGCTCAAAATCGCCCATTCCAGCAGAGAGAGGAGGGAGAATTCGATGGAGGGGAGGAAGGAAAGAGAGAGGTGAGTGAATTGTGAGAGTGAGGGAGAGGGAAGAGAATAAAGTAGCTTTTACTTATTGTTTTTGCTTTTTGGCTCTCTTATTAATAGTTAGTGACATGTGTGTGTGAGGGAGTTATTTGACTGATAAAAACCGGCCCCCTACAGTTATACTAGCTGGAGCATTTTTCGTCTTTTACAGAAAACGCTTGTTATTTTACCCGGTTTAGGTATTGTTCACTAACCGGGCCCGTTTTCCGGAATTTTCTCGTTTCTTTATTTTTATTGGTTATTAAGCTTTCATAAATGCTTAATAATATTTATTTAATGACTTACAATTTTTACGGGTCTGTTTGACCACTTAAAGTCACGTTTTTGGGTTTCCTCGAAAAACGTGCGCTAAAGCTCTTTTAGCGTTTTAATACATTTCTTGGACCCGTTTTCTTCGGGAATCGTTCCCATGTATTATTTAGGTCTTATTAAACCTTTAGAATCCATATAATAAGCTAACCGAGGTCTCATACCTCCTATGGTTATTTAACGCTTATTTAGCGTTTTCCGCTTTTTAAGCGTTTATTTATTTCTTTTGGATTTATTTTTCCTTACCAATATTACTCTAGCATTATTAGGCTCTTAAATACGGATTAGAATTATCTTAATCACTATACTTAAGTTTGGGGTATTTCAATCTACCCCCCTTAAGAACTTTGTCCTCAAAGTTGCTCAAGGTTATAGGATTTCAATACTTGCTCATTCTTACTTGTCTATGCCAAAGGTCGTACATTCTTCCTCCTTATAATTTCTGAATTCATTACTTCAGGTCTCCACATTCCATACAATACAAGTATACCATATTTACTTCCATCCGCATCACGTCCCACCATCTGGTTCCACATTACAAGATTTATACATACATACGGTGCAAAGCTATCCCCAAGCAATGCAATACCATTACAATCCCGTAGGCACTCAGGTCATTTAGACACAGGACTCCTCTATGTCCCGCTGCCCTTGGAATAATACAACATGCTATACTACGATCTTCTCCGGTACAGGCTTCTGACCGGTCCTCATTCTCTAGTCTAAGAAAATCCTTCCCAATAGCTAATTAGAAATTTTTTAAAGCACTCCACTCCAATCCCATTTAATATGCCTTACTTCTATCCTACTGTGATCTTGTGACCACTTGAGATGAGCTTCGAGAATCATCGACCCTGATTTTATCCAGCTCATTGTTGAACTATCTTTCCACCCCAATTTGTGTTCGGTTTCCCTCGATCTGATCAGGATCAAGTTCGACTTCCCACATCAGTTTCAAACAGACAATTAATTAGTAGTTTTCATTTCCTATCTTTTTACTCTTTCTAGTCGTGATATGAATTCATACAGCTCCAAAGGATGGAATTCAGTCCATCAATCATTCTCAATCTACTTCCCAAATACTTTCCTCGGAACTCGATGCCTAAGTGCTCATTTCATCAATCTTCATTACTTCCATCCATTACTCTCCATCATTTCAATTATTCTAACTAGGGAATACAATACTTATGAAGTTTAGCTATCCTCAATTACTACCAATAACATACTTACAAATATACCACCCATGGGTTACATTCCTCTACTACTCATAATCAATTCGCACTGCTTCCTCAAAGGTTGCAATACTTGTGGAGCTCCGTCCACTACTCATTCTCGATTGTATCAAGACAATCACCTAGGGAACTCACTTTCCTCTAGGTTCTTCATCGGTTTTTATACCGACTCATGCATCGTAATGCCATGTCTAACTTCAATAGACACAGACTACAAGAATTATCATTTCCCCAAGAGTTACTCTACTCTTCTTTACTAATACTTTTCCACTGGGGTTACAAGATGGGTATATTCATCCTATGGTATTCGCATCTCTCGTGCCTAATTACCACAGTTACAATATGAATGAATATGTATGTTTATTTAACATAAGTACCAATCATTAAATCAATTCTCATTTGTGCTATGCACATTATAGTTTTATGTGTTTTATTTATAAAACTTATATTAAGCGGTTTTCGCTCTACCCCCCTTAAAAGGGATTACGCCCACGTAATCTACCATATGTTACTATTAAACATTGGTTACTCGATTTGGGCAATCTGAAGCGTTTAGCTTCATTACGATATATACAATAAATGCTCTGGTCAAAGGGTCTTAACCATACCAATGGTTTAGTCTTTGCACCGAGGATTCGTACATGAGTTTATTTAACTCCTAATTAATTCAGTTCTAGCCTATTAGGCTTCAAGGCATTAATAGCCATTCTTTCGTACTTACTAGGTGTATTACATTTCTTAGTTAGGGCCCACTAGCTTCTGCTGCGCGACCCTGATAACTTGGGTTACTCACCCTTCATGTTATCCTCAATGTGCTATACATCACCTTTCTATCCCTTATTGTGGAAATAAGGT
Organism: Limonium bicolor; assembly: GCA_023374045.1. Lineage (NCBI taxonomy): Eukaryota > Viridiplantae > Streptophyta > Magnoliopsida > Caryophyllales > Plumbaginaceae > Limonium > Limonium bicolor. The sequence continues at coordinate 113,934,446 of CM041780.1, forward strand.
TTACTAACAGTGTGGTATTCTTTTACCCCGCTGTTTGAACTCAATGAGTTTTAGATTGTAACCAGCTCTCTGGTAATCTATTATACATATTATTCGTACTCCCACGATTATTCACTAAGTCCCTCTTACTTGTTGTCGGGCGAGGTTAAGTCACTACCTAGTTGCAGTGCTTCCTCTGTTGTCACTACTATCTTCTGAATAATACCAGTTCTTCTGGTTCAGTTCAAGTGTTATTTGCTTGTATGACCTTGCATTCTCAATGTGTCGGTCCGAGTGACTTTCTTCAGTCTTCTTTCACCTTTTATTCCAATGGAATTCGCATCTTGTGATTGTTAGTGTGGTTACACTTTTCGTGCTTCTTTGGCCTTAGGCCGCACGTTTGTTGCTAAGCTTGCTTGACTGGCTTATGCCATGTTGTTGGTGAAAGAAAGGTTTACTATGGTTTACATTTCCATATTCCTAGCTATCGCATTAGATCATTACTGCGCAAGTGCAATACCAAAACACTCAGTCATACAGAGTGCAGAGGCGTAAACGCTTGGTAGTAAATCACTTATGTGATAGGGATGAATATTTCTGCTTGTCATCTCATACTTATACTTCGTGTCATTGTCCAACTACTTCCTCAGAGCGGTCGCTTGTTGCGCACCGTATTCTTACTCACTATACAAATCGTTTTTACGGTCTCCGTTATTGTGGTAGCTTACCTTTACTCCTTGCCATTGTCGTTGGCATCATTTCCTTATGGTGTACTGAAATACCCCAAACCTTGATAGGTTTTTTAAAGGTTAAAATATGGTATTTAAAGGCTAAAAAGTGCCTTAGAAACATTAGTGTACAATTTAAACCATAGTAAAATGCAATAAAGCATTAAGACACAGTTTGAGCAAAAACATGCTCTAAGCTATGAGCGAACTTGGTTAGGACCCAAAGAGCCTACCAAGGCTTAATAATATTCAAGTATGATGATTAATAAGGCTAATTAAGTCCTTAGGAAACTTTGGTAGACAATGAAACCAAATAAAACACAAGAAAATACCTTAAAGTCAATAAGAGCAAATGTGCTCTAAGCTTGGGATAAATTTGTATAAGACCTAATGGTCATACCTATACCTTATAAATGTGTTAATGAACATATTAAATCAATTACCAAAGAAAACCAAGCTTGAAAACAAGTTAAAACACAAAAAGTGCTTTAAGGAGTCTTAAAGCACATTTTTGAAAATTGTCTTGTAAATGAGTTTTGAATGGATAAATGTCCACCATTACTCTTTAATTAACATGTGTACTATATAGTATCACATTTGGAAGTCTATATCAATGGGAAATCAAAAATTTCACATCTATGTGCCTTGTTTAGTGAATAGTAACTAAAATAAGCTAGTTTGTAACGTGTGTTGTTATAAGTAATTAAATTGGTCAACAAAGACCATGACTAGGCCTAAAACATTAAGGGCCGGTTTCTCCATGTGTGACTCACCACACTTGGCCAATCAAATAACTAAAGAAAGAGTAATAAAGCAAAAGAACTATTTACTTTAACATAAATATCTTCCAAAAGTAGAACTCATCTTCATTCTTTCATTTCCTTTCATTTCACACGTCTCCTTCCTCCCTTCATGCTCTCTTCTACGGTTTGCTACAGCCATATACAATTCTCAATCTTCTTTCACTGTAACTTCTAGCTCCATGGTCCAAATTCAATTTCAAGACCACCATTCTTCTAGTTGGAGCAAGCTCTACACTTCTATCTTTTCAAATCTTCAAAAGCCTCATTTCGGTGCCAAGAGATTCACCATTGATGGAGCTTGAGCTCACCTTTTTACATATTATTGTTCTCCTTTGCTTCAAGGTAAGGAAACTCAAAGAAAATCCATGTTTCCTTCCTTCATTTTTGGTGTTGACCGAAAATGCACCTTGTAATGGTGTCTTCTCTTGTCTTGTTTTAGCTTCATTTGAATCTTCCAAGGGCTAGGAGGAGTCCTCTCTTGATACTCATTCAAGCTCTCTTTCCATTCAAAGGTAAAACAATTACCTTAATGTGTTAAAACAATATATGTGCCTAGGGTTTACAATGAGATGAAGCACAATGCTTGAATACTCATTCTATTATGTGTACATTGTTTAGAAGTTGACAAACAACCAAACATCCTACCGGTTTTTACAAGGAAACAAGAAAGAAGTTTGTGAGGAAAAAGAGGTAAACAAACTATCTCAATGTAGTTTAAATGCCTTAGGAAATGAGCTTGATTTGCTTAATAAAATACCTAAGGAGCCAATGGTGAATGACCTAGAGAAATGCTCTCAAGAGTTTATTAAGGGCATATGTATTGTTGGGTGTATTTGCAGGTCAAAGGCATTACTTATGTGGGAAATTCAGTGTTTAAGGTTTATGCAATTTAAGGGCCTAAGAGCCATGTTATTTAAGGGCCTAAGTGCCAAGCATTTAAGTTTATGCACTATATTGTGATGTAGTGCTAAATGTGTGAAGCTTGTGTATAAAAATGTGTTTGATGGATTTTAGGTGTTCTTGAGTGAAATAAGGTAAAAACCTAAGTGTTTGGATGTGAGAATATACAAGAGAAGTTATGGCAAAATTTGGAAAATGTATAAGGAGTTCAAAGTGCTTTAAATGAGTTTTGGTGAACTAGGAAGTATTGAGGTGATTTAGAGTGATGCAAAGATTTAGGTATTATCTTGGAAGTTCTAGGAATTCAATGGTGTTTTTGAGAATGTATTTAAGTCTTGGAGAAGTTTGTTTAAGGTTTAGGAATGTTGATGTACAGGAAGAAGTGATGTTTAGGTAAGATGTGAAAAATGAGATTTAGTTAGTAAGAAAAGAAGTTGAGAGATGATGTTAAGGTGTAGAAAACACCATGGTATAGTGGTCGTTATAAGTGAAATACCACTTAGAAATCTTAAGGAGAAAACATTCCAAGTGCTAGGAAATTTGTAAGAAATTTGTGAATAATAAAATGGTTTTGGTGTGTGATTTAAAGAGTTTAGTACATGGCTAAAGGTGTGTTTGATGTGCCAAATGATGTTAGAACACATTAGGAGGCTTGAGGAAAAAATTGGAGAAAGTTTGACAATGTATGGGAAGTTTCTGCACCCGACCTACCCAGGGGACCGACCCCAGTCTGGGTCGGTCGGGCTGAAACTGTGAAGTTAGATGATCTCTGCAACCGACCTACCCAGGGGGTGGGTCGGTCGGTGGGTCGGTCGGACCTTAAAAAAAAATATAATTAAATTAAATTTTAAGAATGTTGAGTGGTATTAGTGGTATGCCATTAAGAGAGTATTGATGATTAGAAAAATAATTATAAAAGGCTTGAGAGATTAAGTTAAGTAAGATGATTTAAATGTTAAGGTTATAAAATGATATGTAATGAGGGGATTGTTAAGTATGATGTTATAAGATTGTTAAGGACATGTTAAGTAAGTTATAATGATAATTTGGTGAGGGAAAAATTGTAGCAAAATGTAAAAGTAAAACAAGTTAAAATGTAAAGTTATGTAACTAAGTTAACGGGGAAAAGTTATAAGCATTAGACATTAAATAATCATGCTACCCTGATGTTAATAAAAGTACATGTAATGTTATCAGTTGTTCGAGAATTGCTCGAGGAACATAAGTGGGCGTGATAAAGTGGACTCCGGTGACAGGTATGGTTTTCTTGCAACCTGTGTCCTACCGGATTACACCGGCTTGTATGCCAATGTGTTTTTCTGTATGTTTGCCACGTTATGAGATAAATCATGAAACGAGTTTACAGTCGTTATTGTTATTGTGTGTTTACGTGCCGATACCGGTAACCTCAAATGCGCTTGAAGGGCTAGTTAACCACTATTAGGTAAACGTAAGAGAACGGTATCCGGTAATAATGTTTCCGACCTAAGGAACGTTCTAACCACGGCTATGCGTGAGTTAGTTGTGTGATGTTGCTGTAAGTGTATGACCCTCCTTTGCGTGATTAACTCAGTTGTAATACTGTATTGTGTGCTGATGTGATAGGTTCCACAGCGGAGTCTTTAACTGTGAATATTTATATATTATGGGGGGTGAGGAATCCGGTTGTTCCGGTCGCGCGTTGTTTGGGAGTTGTTGTATACAGTTTCTTCAGCTTCCTCTCTGTTGATTGTTTTCCTTCATTGGTCTTCGATCACCCCTGAGCTTAACCAAGGCTCTTGACTCACGTCTGTTGGGGATTATGTATGTTGTGTTCGGGTCACTAAACCCGATCCATCTTTATGTTAAGTTATTCGTTCGCCTAACAGAACGGTAACGAGTTATGTAAACGAGCTTAGCATGAGTTTGACAGCATCCTCTAGGCTCTCCCAGTGAACTAACTATGTTTGGGGCGGTTCCTAAGAGAACCATTCCCGTTATGTTATGTATTTTTGTTGTGATGCAATATCTATTGTGATGTTATGATGTACACGTTGAAACGTGCAAAGTGTTGTTATGATTTGTTATGTGAGGAATGTTATATGTCGTAAGATATGGAGTATGTGGGTCATGGAAATGAATCCCAGTGTGTGATAAGAGGCGTTTAAGGATAACCCGATTAATGGGTAGTTGTCGTCTATTAAGGAAGTAGCTCCATTAGAGGAGAAACACTCTAGGAATAATGAATACCATGAGTGACTTATCAAATAAGGATATATTATCCGTTTGTTGAGCCCATTGAGGCAAATGTTATGTGTTGTGTGTTTACAGTTGCATGCATGATTTAGAAATAATCAACCGCATGCTAAGACGACAATTAGTTGTGCGTGGCCCGGTAGCATGTGGGCTGCGGGATTACCATACCAGCAAAGGTGCTGAGCCCCTTGGGGGCCACCCTTTTCTCTCTTTTCCTATTTCAGGTATAGAGAGCTGGAAGCCGTTCGAGAGTAGGACGGGGTAGACACTGTACATGGGTAATCATTTAAGTGTATATATACAGTAGGTGTAGTAAGACCGAAATTGTTATCGGCATCAGTGTATAAATACTCGGTATAGTTGAAAAGTGTATGTGGTTGTTGTATATGGAAAGGGATTGTAATGTGTAGTCGCTCGGGAATTTAGCCCATCAGACCGGTACAATGTGTATGTATTAGCCTTGTTAGCCACGTGGGTGGCTAACGGCGTGTAACACCAACGAGTTAAGTAATGTGATGAGGTTGTTGTTCCGCTGCAGTTTATTGTAAGTGTGTTAATGTTGGATGGGGTGTTACATGTACAAACACTAGGAGGTTCCTAGTCATATGTATGACGGTTGTCGTAGTATACCGCGATACTATTATCTTCCCATTGTGGGGATGTTTTATTTCAATTTAGGTTTCATGTGTAGGTTAGCTCACCTCACATTACTTCCTCATTCATGATATCGTTTGCCAATAACTTGGTTGACCAAAGATGAAGTGGTTTATCGGGTTACAAGTTCTCTTGAGCGCCGGTCATTCATGGTGTGCAATATGCACACTCATTGATTGTTTTGACAATTACTGTCTCCATAGTGCTGAGCATTGATCATAGGCTCTAGCTATGCGGTTTGCTTTTGCATGTACCTTACGGGACATCCCCAAAACTTCAAGGGTTTTCTGGTCCTGTTCTCCAATTGGAGGGTATTCTATCACTGGTAGGTGAAAGTTCTCGTTGAGGGGTGTGTTTCCACTCATAGGTCTCATGACAAGGTTTACCATGTAAGTATTTATACAATGGTTCACCACATGATTGGTGCATAAGGAGTATGCTTACTCCTTCGAGCGTCAATGCTCTTAAGCGATGTGCTTCTACAGTCCACAGCCTCTCGTAGGCGTGGTGGGTTGGAAATCTCACTTCTTTATTCGTTGTCTCTCTTGGCAATATCTATATGCACAAGTTTTGTTGTTATGGTAGACGGAAGCCTCTTTCTAAGTGTTCGCATCATCACCGCATGGGTGGTTTTCTGTTAATGAGAGGTACCTTTCCTCAAGTTTCTCGTAGTGTCCAAGCGTGAACTAGGCCATCGTTGGTGTTATTACCATTCTTATGCCTCTGTGCTGCCATTGCTACAGAAGGCATGAAGGTCAATCAGAACTCTGTCTACTGTATACTAGACTGATGCTCTAGTGACTGTGACACTGAGATAGCCATTACTTCAAGCCACTCATAAAGTTGGGTTTGAATTGATGGTCCAGTTGTTGATTTCTTTGTCGTATGAGACAATCTCCTGCAAGTCTTGTTATCAAATGGTGTGGGTTATCTAACCGTAAAGGTTTACATAACATAGTTGGTTGATGGCTTTTAAGCCTTATTGCTGCAAGCTATGTTCCTTGCAAGCTGCTTATACATGTTCCCACTCCTAGTATACCATCATAGGGTTGGAGGTATTACTGGGCTCTATGGCAAGTCGTGACATCACGCTTCCGTTCACAGGAGACCATTTAGGCAATCTAATGCTGATCAGTGTCTTTTGTAGTCTAGGGTATTTCCTGTTAAGTGAAATCCCTTCGGTGTCTTAACCGAGTGTTCGTTCTAGCTTTTGTGCTTTCATCATGTCGTTGTTGTTCAACTGTTGCAAACTCAAACACCCTTCAAGGATTGCTCCTGGGTGTTGTTAGGTTATGCTGTTACATCCGGCTAATGTTTATGATAAGTTGTCCACTGTATCGTCTTGTGGTACTATACTTGCGTTGTCCCTTTTAGGGTTATAACGTCTCCTTCTTGGGTAGACTGTTTACACTGCTCCTAGTGCTTAAGACTAGGTTAATATCCTCCTCAATGATGGATTATACTTTGTGATAATCTTGTGATTGCTCTTGGGACCCTGTCCCGTTTGTTGAGCATTGTGGTGTTCACGTTAGGCGACTGCTTTACTGTGTTTAGGCTGGGTATACTTCCCAGCTTTCATGGATTTACTTGATGTCCTGAGACATATCCGATGTCTATACCTACTAGTATATGCTCCTTGCACTTCCTAGTTCTTATTCCTCATCTTCAGATGGATTCCCTGAGTTCTCCCATACTTATTTCTTAGCTGAGTTCCTTTATATTTAATCGTCCGTGGTGTCCAGCTGTTCTGATTTGAACTCACTCATGGTCCGTAGAAAGGAGTTGATTACTTCCCGTGTGTCGTACACTACATGTATACATACGTGGGGTACCATGTTGATACGTTACCACTTACCTAACTAATGTCAGGCCCGCAAGCTCCTTCGGAGTGCGGTTGTCCCACATCCCGTAATAGGGTACACTCGTAGTGTTCGTCACACGCCTAGGTGAAGTATTCTATTGTCAACTCCTCTTGTATCATCCTATGATACTCACCGTAATTTCGTTGGTTTGGTTTCAAAATCCAAGGTTTTTTTTAAACGAAGGGTTTGTGGTTTGAAAGAAAACTTGGTTTGAAAGTTGTGGTTCGATGTTAAAAGAAGTTCCTCATGGCATAGCCATGTTCGCAATCTTGACCAAGTCCAGCTTCTCGCTGAATGGTATGTTTTAAATACAGTGGTCGGGCCGTTAGGCCTCTCCAAGGTTCCATTCCTTCAGTTTCAGGATTTGTGATCCCATAGTTGCTTCATTGTAGTCACGGTGCATTACAATGTACCTGTGGCGTGTTAGAGTTTCCTTACGTATCTCTGTCCTTACTGCACTTGCCGTGGCAAGTGCGTGGTACTGGTGGTTTTTGGGCAATCCTATACCAATCTTGGTAGGGTTTCCGCTTGCATTTGGTAGTCTTGTCGACTCTTCCTTTGATCTTATTGATCTACAATTGGTATACTCGATCCTTTAGGTAGCTTCCAGGTGGTCTAGACATGGCTGTCGTAGATCTGGGTACTTCTCCAATCCTTGGAGATTCCCATTTGATTTGATTTAGCGTTATTCCTTGTTGCTCATTTATTGTGGTTATTGAGCCTTAGCTTATTTAGGCACTACTCTTGTAGTCCTATCGGGTTATATCCCGTGGATGCTCTTGTAGCTGTGTAAGCTATGTCGGCCAGGTATTGTAACCTTCTGGCGTTGTGGTTTTTGGAGTTAACCGATCCTGACTATGTCCTTAGTCAACTAGTACACCGTTGTTGGTGTTACTTTACTATTACTTTACTGCCCCGTAGGCTTGTGTCTCGGGTTTTGTTACTGCTCCTTTTCCGGTCTATTGCACGCTTAGTGCTTCTTTTCCAGCTGCTGATTGATTAGTCAGGTTTCACGACTGCTAAGCACGTCGCCCATGCTGTTGTAAGTTGTAGCCTCCTTACGGTTGGAGTGCTCATTCAACCGCTATTGAGTGCGGGCATTGTTGTTCATCCGGGACCCATCTCCGGAACTTCCAATTTTTGGAATCTACCATATGTCGAGTTCTTTCCTCTTATAGGAATATCTCACTACTACTACTGCCAGGTCGGGTGTTCCCGAATATGAGAGGACTTTCCTTCTCTCTGGCGTTCTTTCCCAAGTTATACAATGGGGTTTGCGGTGGGCGGGACTGGTATTGTAGGTATCCGGTACTCCCCGGTAGTTCCTAACTAGCATATCTCTAATGCTAACACACAGCCCTTAGCCCTAAGCTTCTAATTCCTAACTCGGTATTCCTAAACTCGGTATTTCCAGTCATCAGAGCGAAGTATCGCTCTGATACCACTTTTTGTAACACCCCTACTATTAATTCAATCATTACCGTCTAATCTCCTCGTGCTTCCCGAGTCACGCAGCGGATACATACTTACATACATCGGGTGATACAACGCCGTTAGTCACCCACGTGACTAACAAGGCTACTACTGCTACATACAGCATCGGTCTGATGGACCGGAATATCCGAGTACTACTTAGTACAATACATACCCTCATTACATACCGAATACTACAATACTCCATTCGATACATTACTCTCATTCAATACCATACTCCATTCAATACAATACTCCACAACTCCGTACAAGATAATACACTACGCATACCGAGTTTACTAGGTTCCAAAATCAATACAGTACTTCTCCCAAATTCATACACACTTACTAGGAATCAATCTGCTACCCATTCCTCACAAACTAGATACTTCTAATTACAAGGCGCGCCACCGGTCTCTTACCTTGACCGTGTTCGCTCCGGGTACCTGCACACTAAAACGTTCCCCCGAGGGGGTCAGCTTTCGCTGAATATGATAACCGCATACCCCGCGTACTAGTGCAGAGTGGATTTATCGTGAGTTATTAGCACTGGTGAAATTGATAAAAAGATAGAAATTAATACTCAAAATATCCGTCGGGCTGCAAATAAAACCCGGTCGCAGTAGTATAGAAGACAGAAGCGGCCGGGGTCAAACCGTGGGACTTATAGCGAGATAAAATAGTTCCTAAGCTTGTCACAAAGGGGGGAAGTTAATTGACTTGTTTTAGAGAAAATTAGCATAAAGATTAAATTACTGAGTGCAGATGAATTAAATGGAACTCCGGGTTTAGGTTTTATATAATCTGATTAATTATGCTATCTCTACCGGTTTAATATATTAGTTTGGCAAAATTCCTGTTATTATCCTAAGGACTAAGTCATAGACCCTTAAGAACTCATTCACCAGAAAATGCTCGGTCTAATCAAGGTTCGAGCAATACTATGTAAACGGACGTTAAATTCGAGGAATTATAATTGCATCTGAAAATACTAACCTATTAAATCATAATAAGCTTTCTCCAGATTTACGGCTTAATTAACCTGTCTATTTATCACCTGGTCTGATCAAAATAGACTTAGGAAAGCATTTAATAAATTCATGTAATTTATTAAAATGGTGAGAGAAAACCTTTAAGCGTAACAAACTGTATTTATTTTAACCGGTAGAAATATTGATTACATAATTAAACAAACCATAATTAAAACCTTTGCCCGGAGCAAATCCTCCTTAGCCTGACATATTAAAGACTGAATAAGAAGTAGAGGAATACATCTGAAAAGATGTTTATTTCCGCTCCGCTATCTTATCTGCTAATATTTTTGACAGAGGTTGGACAGGATAACGGTATGAAGTGGAATGATTTATGGGATGAGATGTAGTATGGAATTTATGTGGATGAAATGAGTGATTTTGTGGAGAGTTTTATAGTATTTTTATGGAAGGAAAATGGCATAAGTTTGGGGTGGAATGAGATATGATTTAATGGAGGTTTGGAGGTGTATTTATAGAGAAATATAGGGTAAATGGGGTGGTAAGGCGGTGGTATTTGCGTGTGAAGAGATAAGGCTTTTATCTCTTCACACGGCTCCTTTCTAGCTGTCAAAATAGCAGTGTCCGGACCAGTGTCCGGACCATGTGGTCCGGACGAGGTCGATGCGCGCGGAGCGCGCGTCCGAACCAGTACGTCCGGACGGTGGTTCGGACGAAAATTGTTTTGCCTCTAAAATCTTCGTTTGAGCTCCGATTTGATCCCCGTTTTCGCCTACGCGTTCGTCTCTTCGTGTACTTTGCTCCTAGCTTGGTTTTCCTCATGTTTAACCAATAAATTTGTGAGGTAATCAATAAAACATAAACTAGAGGAAAACTAACCAAAGTGAAGAAATGAGCAAGAAAAGTGCTAATATAATATATGAAATACACCTATAAAACATGCTCATTTGGACACTTATCACACCACCACACACTTATCTTTTTGCTTGTCCTCAAGCAAAACCATGTACCCAAGTAAGTAGGGAATGCTCAATACTAACAAATATTATTATGAAGGGTAGGATAAAGAGGTTAACAATACACGACCTTTAAACGTTTTGAGGAGTGTGAAAAATCAACTGCTGGTGGCATAGCTGTGCTCAGGGTAAAAATAAAATATAGAGTTTCGGGGTATGATCCAAGGTACTTCAATGCTTCTTTGTTTAGGTGACTCTGAGAACTTTTACCATGGCCAACTTCTCTCAAGAATGGGCATTGAGGAGAAAAAAAAAGGAAAATAGATTTATGCATTTGTTTCACTTTTGCATAAAGATGAGAAGATAAAATGTAGGCATCACGCCTTTGTTTTTAAGAACACTCAACTCTCTTCGTTAGTTCCAATGGTGTCTCGCAAGTCCCTTCTTTATTTTATGTATATTTTTTTAACAGAGAAGCACCCCTTAGCAATCCCTAAGAGAGAAGACAGAAAGAACCCCTGTGCAATAAAAATCCAACCATTTGCAGATTATTTGGTCACACCGCATAAAAATGCTCCTCAAAAGTGATCAATTCAAAATTTTAAATTTGTACCATTTATCCCACAATTCATAATATTATTTATTCATAAAGAGAACAACCTATATTAGCAGGGTCCATAATTTTAATTTTTAAACACATGCGAGATAAGCAGAGAGATTTAAACATTTTAAGCACAAAATGCCCCGAAAAGGGCTCTTCCCCCACACTTAAGCTCAAGCAATGCCCTCATTGCGTAGATGGAATTAAATTAACAGGGCATGCAATAAATAAAGGAAAGAGTGTACTCCCCAAATTCCGTAGAGTGTGTAGAGCTCCCCCACACTTGAGTGCAGCTGTGGAATGACATGAAATGTACCTGTAAAGAATATTCTACACAGCCAGAAGAACTCAAGTAAAACCTGCATTTTATTAAACATATAAAAGTGAAATATAGTACAAAAAATAAAACAACATTAGATGAAAGGAAAGATAAAAGATAGATAGTGGGTTGCCTCCCACCAAGCTGCCCGGTTTTAACGTCTCTAGCTAGACGCATGTTCTTCATTATCCCGGATCATAAATGAAAGTTGACAATGGTAGTATCGGGAATAGGAAATTGGCAATAAGTAGGACCGAACCACCTGGATCAAAACAAAGTATTACTGCAACAATTAAAGTAGGAAAATACAAACTCCACAAAACCTGGTTTTGAAGGAGGTGTTTGCTGCCATTAATATTGTATTGAAAACCGGGTGATGGTTGTAGTGTTTCCTCAAATTGGAGAATGTAAACATTCTCCCTCTATTATTTAGCCGTATGCATGGAAGATGGTAGTGGTGTTGTTTGCTCATAGTCGAGGATGTAAATTTTCTCCTCTGGAATGTAAATGAAGGTGGAAGTGGGCTTCAACGGGTGGGGTTGGGTGGGCATTATTTTTCTTTGTCGAAGGGCCCAGATTTTTCAATAAATGACCCTCGGTGCGAGGATCAAAGTTGGATGGCTCCTCCTCCTCGAATTTGAGGATGTAAATATCCTCATCTTTTTGAAGAGGCTCATAGGAAGAGCCCTGATTGATTTCAACTTCAGAAGGAGATGGCTCCTTGAAGGTGATATTGGTGTTTTGTTTGGATGTTCTGACGGGAGCGAGCATTTCCTCCTCTTTCATTTTTGAGGATGTAACTATCCTCATTTTCTGGATATAGCACAGAGAAGGAGGGAAAATAACGGTAATTGACTTCAGAGGGAGAGACTCCATGAAGTTGAGGTAAAAGTTGCCCTCTGATGGCTTGTCTTCAAGCTCAAACAGAAGGTTTAATACCGTTTGCTCAGGTTCGAACGGGGGTGGTGGAATAGAGGAACTCAAATCCTCAGGTAAGTCGTCCACTATATGAACCAGTTTGCTCTCAGGTTGCTGTGATGTAAGGTTTAGTGGACCTTCCATCATTTCATTTATCGCAACTAATTTGGCATAGAGCTTCAGTTGTTCGTGTCGAGGTACTCTCCTCGGCCTGCTGCTCCACTTCAGGGACCATTTCACTCTCGGGTTGTTGCTCCCTTTGAGCTAATGTGATGGGCTGGTCCACTACGTAGATTGCTTTTGCATACTCCTTTGGATTTGGATTGGTTTGTGAGGGGAGTTGGCCAGGAGGTCTTTGTTGAGTTAGGAGTTGTTGAATCTGAGACTGCAAGGCTGTTTGGTCTTTGCGCAGAGCTGCGACCTCCTCTTGCGTATCTATGGACTTACCCATCATTGCCTTAAACATCTCTTGCATTTGAGACATTTCAGACTCAGGATTCGAAGGAGGCTGAGTTGATCGACTCGATGAAGCTTCATTGCCATAAGGCTGTTGCTGATATCGCCTTTGGCCTCCTTGAAATTGGACTGAGGTCTGTAATTTTGAGATGGTTGTAGTGTATGTGGGTTTTGTATTTTCGGTGTTTGAGTAGCGAAGATTTGGTTGCCAAGGTTGCCTGTACCTTGAATTGTTGGTGAGATAGTTTGCTTCCTCTGCTGCTTTTAATTTTTGTAGTTGGGGGCATTGTTCATAATCATGAGGCCCACCACATTGCGTACAAGAATTAGCTGGAGATGATTGGGATAGAGGAGCATAGCCTGGAGGGATTGTAGATGATCGGGAAATCATCGACTTAGCTTGCTGGGGGTAGGAGTTCATAGCCATCTGCTCAACCACTTTCTGTAGAGTACTTACTTTTGTTGCCTGCTGAGCATTGCTCTCCATGAGTTGCTCATGGCTTTTCATCAATTGGTCGAACTTGTTATCACTCTCCCCAACATGATATAATCTTGGAGTACCGCTCCTTGATCCACCGGAGGCCCAGTCTCTGATTTCTTCACAGAGAGACTCCATGCTGTTTAGAAATTGTGCTCCTGGCTTTTTCAGAATGTCAGCCCCTAACGAAGATAACACCATTGTTCTGCACGGACCGATCAAGCCCTTGTAGAACAATTGTGATACTTGTTCTTTCGTCAGACCATGGTGAGGACAAGTGAGTAGTAGACCTTTGAAACGGTCCCAAGTTTCACAAATATTCTCCGACCCTGGTTGCTTGAAATTATAAATTTCAGCAATCATCTCCAATGTTCGGCTCGGGGGTAGGAATTTGTCGTAGAACTTGGTGGCCATGTCGTCCCATGTACCGATGGTACTTGGTGTTAGGCTATGATACCACTTGCTCGCGTTTCCCGTCAGGCTGTGTGGGAATAATGACAATCTTGCATATTGAAGTACTGCGTCGGTCGCAGTAAGATTGTTGGCATGTTGCAAGAATTTTGTAACATGTAACAGGGCTTCGTCTGATGGACTGGTGCCATCAAACATGCCCAACTCTTTCACACATCTGATTTGATGATATGGCTTCAGCTTCTGCCACTCATCATATTCGGATGGGCTAAGGTGAGGAAGGATGATAGCAGGCTGCTGTCCTTGGTTAGACGGCCTGTTAATATTTCGAACCGTTGCTGGTGTAGATGCCATGTTAGCTTCCGGGTCAGAATCTATCACTGTGGTGGTATTGTTCTATTGAGTTCGTCTCTGCCTTAGGGTACGCAGAAAGGTTCTCTCGATCTCTGGATTATAACCAACCGTGTGATTATTAATATTTTCTGGTAGCTGTGTGACCTGGTAAAAGGCATTCACCACTCAAAACAGAGAAAAGAACTGGTTATGTGTTAGAATAATAAAAATGTTAGGATTAGTTGACAGAAATTATAAGTTAGTAGTTAGGGACAATGGAAAGATAACAGAAAATTGAAATGACAATGGAAAGAAATGACAATGGAACGAAATGACAGGAAATTTGAAGTTAGTAGTTAGTATACTGGAAATTGAAGGACAATGGAAATTAAATGTTAAGGACAATGGAAATTAAATGACAATAATAATAAGAGTTAGAAATTAGATGTCAGAAGTCAGATGTCCGTAGTCAGATGTCCAAAGTCAGGTGTCCAATTAATATTAACAGATTATTATAATATAATAGGTGAATTTATCGTGAGTTATTAGCACTGGTGAAATTGATAAAAGAAAGAAATTAATACTCAAAATATCCGTCGGGCTGCAAATAAAACCGGTCGGTCGCAGTAGTATAGAAGACAGAAGCGGCCGGGGTCAAACCGTGGGACTTATAGCGAGATAAAAATAGTTCCTAAGCTTGTCACAAAAGGGGGGAAGTTAATTGACTTGTTTTAGAGAAAATATTAAGCAGATTAAAATTACTGAGTGCAGATGAATTAAATGGAACTCCGGGTTTAGGTTTTATATAATCTGATTAATTATGCTATCTCTACCGGTTTAATATATTAGTTTGGCAAAATTCCTGTTATTATCCTAAGGACTAAGTCATAGACCCTTAAGAACTCATTCACCAGAAATGCTGGTCTCGTCTAATCAAGGTTCGAGCAATACTATGTAAACGGACGTTAAATTCGAGGATTATAATTGCATCTGAAAATACTAACCTATTAAATCATAATAAGCTTTCTCCAGATTTACGGCTTAATTAACCTGTCTATTTATCACCTGGTCTGATCAAAATAGACTTAGGAAAGCATTTTAATAATTCATGTAATTTATTAAAATGGTGAGAGTAGAGCTGATCAAAAGTGTCGGCCCGGCAGCCCGGTCCGACCCGGCCCGTAAAAAAGCCCGACGGGCCCGAGCCCGATTGGCTTCCGGGCGGCCTGGACATAAAATCAGGCCCGAATAAAAAACCGGGCCGGGCCGCGGCACATTCTTTGAGCCCGTGGACAAGCCCGTGCCCATTTTATATTATTATTATTATTTTTTAAAAATATAATATATACATTTTATTTTTATATAATATATCAAAAATTATATAGAATAAAAATTTTTTTTAAGTTATATATATATATATATATATTAAATATATCTCTTTTTAATTTATTTTTATTAATTTATAAAAAATTAAAAACCCCGGGCGGGCGGGCCAGGCTACGGCAAAAGCCTGGAAAAAACCGGGCCTAGCCCGGCCCGAACAGTAAACAATCGGGCTTGGTTTTAAAAATAGGCCCGACGGCCTAAATTTTCCTTTGGCCCGGCCCGAACCCGCCCGCCCGCCCGAATGATCACCTCTAGGTGAGAGAAAACTTTAAGCGTAACAAACTGTATTTATTTTAACCGGTAGAAATATTGATTACATAATTAAACAAACCATAATTAAAACTTTGCCCGGAGCAAATCCTCCTTAGCCTGACATATTAAAGACTGAATAAGAAGTAGAGGAATACATCTGAAAAGATGTTTATTTCCGCTCCGCTATCTTATCTGCTAATATTTTGACAGAGGTGGACAGGATAACGGTATGAAGTGGAATGATTTATGGGATGAGATGTAGTATGGAATTTATGTGGATGAAATGAGTGATTTGTGGAGAGTTTTATGGTATTTTTATGGAAGGAAATGGCATAAGTTTGGGGTGGACTGAGATATGTTTAATGGAGGTTTGGAGGTGTATTTATAGAGAATATAGGGTAAATGGGGTGGTAAGGCGGTGGTATTTGCGTGTGAAGAGATAAGGCTTTTATCTCTTCACACGGCTCCTTTCTAGCTGTCAAAATAGCAGTGTCCGGACCAGTGTCCGGACCATGTGGTCCGGACGAGGTCGATGCGCGCGGAGCGCGCGTCCGAACCAGTACGTCCGGACGGTGGTTCGGACGAAAATTGTTTTGCCTCTAAAATCTTCGTTTGAGCTCCGATTTGATCCCCGTTTTCGCCTACGCGTTCGTCTCTTCGTGTACATTGCTCCTAGCTTGGTTTTCCTCATGTTTAACCAATGAATTTGTGAGATAATCAATAAAACATAAACTAGAGGAAACTAACCAAAGTGGAGAAATGAGCAAGAAAAGTGCTAATATAATATATGAAATACACCTATAAAACATGCTCATTTGGACACTTATCAACTAGCGAGGGTACGCCTGACCATTTGGTCGAATACATGCAATTCATTTGGCAATACATACATTCATACATACATACATACATGCTTTCATTCACGATACTGCAATACTACACAAGATATACATACATACGTACAGTACCATACATGCTTGGAAGACAATACAAGTCAACCAATACTTACCTACCATCTTTCGGGTTACGCATACACAATACATACTCATTACATACCCAATACGCAATACGGAGATACAATTCTCCAATACATACAAAGGTCCAGTTAGCTTCATTACACACCCGGGTTATTCGGGTGTTCGATACTCTTTTACTTCCGGTCAATGACTTACAAATAGTCAAGACCAATACACATACATACTTACTTCTTACATACTTTACTTCCAGTTAAGTCGGTATGACCTTCGGGCAGGGATTTACTACATCCTACCACCGGGCTTTAGGGTGGCCCACTAATCCAGATGCTACCCATTCAAGGAATTGGTCCAAGGAAAAGATTATAAGCCAGATTCGGATCCAACCTCTTTGTTTCCTTATCCTCACGCGTGGCCGAAACTATATCGGACTTCTACTCATTCCATTTACTCATTACTCAAGTTAGGAGTTAGAATGTTAGGAATTAGTAGAAGTCAATACTTCATTTCCATACATACATACAATACTCAAGTACACAATACTTACATATACTTCTCAATTCCATTCATTCATTTCATGAATTATACAAACTAATTGTTCAGGAAATACAACAAGAACAGATAGTTCAAACACAGTTAAGTGCATTATAATCCGATTCGTGCATTTATCTTATTGGTGATCACATAAGCACACAAATCGGGGTAACCAGGTTAGGATACAGAGCATGAAGAAATCATACCGTTCACCGTCGTAGGGTACTACCGGTTCCTTTGGAGCTCAACTATGGGATTCCTATACATACATGAAGTAGTATGATCAATGATCTATTATTGATCTACTTACTCCTCATTGATACTTTCAATGTATACTTACTACTTCATTACTTTCTTACTTGGTTATAAAACCATGCTTTTCTTATTACTTCTTAAGCTTGCTTCCTTACTTATTTACTTACTTTCTACCATTACTACTTCATTAGTGGTGTATTACTACATACATATGCATATGTGTATATAGGCGTATATACATGTATATATGATTAATAATCATATATTAAAACATTTTTTTTTTACTCGACCGGACTTGCGACCGACCTTGCAAGTCCGGTCCATTCCAGTAGGCTACATCGTGTGAAAATTCCAGGGCCGACCGACCTTGCAAGTCCGGTCCCAAGGTCGGTCCATTCCCGTAGGTTTCGCATTTGAAAATTTTAGGCCCGACCGACCTTGCAAGTCCGGTCGCAGGTCGGTCCATTCCAGTAGCTTGCATTACGGGAATTTTTCTGGCCGACCGAACTTGCAAGTCCGTTGCAAGTTCGGTCCATTCCAGAATTTTCTGACGGGAGAAATTTCTGGTCCGACCGAACTTGCAAGTCGGTCGCAAGGTCGGTCGACTCCAGAAGGTTTCCCGTCTTGTAAATCTGGGCTCGACCGACCTTGCAAGTTCGGTCCTAAGGTCAGTCCGGCCCAGTACTTCAGTTTTAAAATCTGTTTGGGTGTTTTTCTTTACCCATTGTTTCCCCAATCTTGACCATACTTTCCTACATGTTTACCACTCATTTAGATGTTCTAAATCACCTTAGTTCATACACCAAACTTGCTACTCAATCCTTACATTCACTTACACATTTTCCCTCACTTCTTCTCAACACTTGTACTAGTTCCCTTTTCACCAATGCTACAGATTTTGCTCTTTCCTCAATGCTGCAGATTTCCAACCTAACCTTTATCATTCAATACTCTTACTACCAATACCATTACTAATATCCTCATTACATTATCTTCCACTCATCCTTCCCATTATCTAGCTCCTTTCAAAATCTGTTACAAAGTGGTTTACTTCACACTTTAGGCTCTCCAAGCACACCTAGTTTCTCCTAGTTCCTCCAATGCATTATACTACTTCTTGCTACAGATTTTACACTTTCACATACTCATACTACAAGTACCAATCCATAGTTACTAAATATCTCCACTAACTTCAATACACACCTTGGTTCTCCATTCACCAAGTCATCCATAATTGTACATATTCCTACCAAAATTTTGCCATAGCTCATCTACTTTTCTTACCTAGCCACACATACACCTTCTTACCAAATTCATGCCTATTCTAGCCACACCCATACAAGGTTCTACCAGCACACATACAAAATCCCAATACACCAATATTTCCTCAATCCACAATACAATCTCATATACAATTATTTGGCTCTAAGGCCTACAATCCACATACTTGCTCTTAATACTCAAACTTCAAAATTCTCAATACTAGTACAGGTTTTGGGTTCTTTAAATATTTTACCCATTCCCATTACTCTAATGCAATAGAATTTAACATTAGGAAAGGGCTCTTACCTTGAGCTTATACTCCCTTCTTTCTTTCACATTTTTCCTCCTTCTTCCTTTTCTTGCCTCAAAATCGGCTACATGGGGAATGGAGTTGCCAAACTCCATTCCCATCACCCAATGAACACAAAACACTACAATTATATACTAACCCTTAAATTAATGTCAATTCCTTGAAGTGTTTGAAATGGAATTTCTAGGGTTTACCTTTGGAGAGTTTTAGAAGGGTTTTTAGCCCTTGGTTCAAGAAGGTGAGTCTACCACCATTGCAAGGTCGATATTTTGCTCAAAAGAGAGAGAGAAAACAAGGCATTACACAAGGGTAAAATCGTTATGAAGGGAGATGAAGAAAACATGAGTTTTTCATGTAGATTTTTACCTTGTTGGAAAGAGGAGACTCCAAGCTCCATAATGGTGTGCTTTTCTCTTCAAATGGGGAAAACCCATGGAGATGAAACTCATCCTTTTCGAATTTTGAAAAGAGAGAATGATAGAGGATGATGAGGGGAGTTCAAATATGTAATTTGTTTTCGATTTGGAGCTCACATGTGGATGGAGCATGAGGAAGAAGATAGGGTAGCCATTGTTGTTGTGGGGAGAGCTCAAAATCGCCCATTCCAGCAGAGAGAGGAGGGAGAATTCGATGGAGGGGAGGAAGGAAAGAGAGAGGTGAGTGAATTGTGAGAGTGAGGTGAGAGGGAAGAGAATAAAGTAGCTTTTACTTTATTGTTTTTTGCTTTTTGGCTCTCTTATTTAATTAGTTAGTGACATGTGTGTGTGAGGGAGTTATTTGACTGATAAAACCGCCCCCCTACAGTTATACTAGCTGGAGCGTTTTTGTCTTTTACAGAAAACGCTCGTTATTTTACCCGGTTTAGGTACTGTTCACTAACCGGGCCCGTTTTCCGGAATTTCTCGTTTCTTTATTTTTATTGGTTATTAAGCTTTCATAAATGCTTAATAATATTTATTTAATGACTTACAATTTTTACGGGTCTTTTGACCACTTAAAGTCACGTTTTCGGGTTTCCTCGAAAACGTGCGCTAAAGCTCTTTTAGCGTTTTAATACATTTCTTGGACCCGTTTTCTTCGGGAATCGTTCCCATGTATTATTTAGGTCTTATTAAACCTTTTGTAACACCCCAACCGCTAATCCTTCCATTATCCTATAATCCTTCCCATAATTACCTTACTCGCAGCGGAATACTTACCTACTCCCGGCGGGTGATACAATGCCGTTGACCATCCAAGGTTAACAAGGCTACTACTACTTACCGTATCGGTCTGACGATTAGAATGAATACATACCTACTACTTACTTTACAATACCATTACTTAATTACATTTGATTACCGAGTATACCGAATATACGAATTACATTCCAGACTACTTCCCAAAAATGAAGAGTTTATACAACTACTCCTTTCTATCCAATCGAGAATTCAATATCCAAAAAGGTGTACCACATGGTACACCGGCTACCAAAAAGCTCTCGCCGTGTACAACTCGGTACACTATTCCAGTTCCTACTAACTACTCCAAAAAGAATTACATGCGGCCCTTACTCTACCTTCACGCCTCGCGGGTACCTGTGGAGTAAAAATTTCCCCTAGGGGGTCAGCTTACGCTGCATATGATAACCGCATACCCCGCGTACTAGCGAGGGTACGCCAACTATTTGGTCGAGTACATGCGGTTCGTTTCATTCATACATACATACATGCTTCATACAATACAATACAATACATTCATTTTACCAAGCATACATACATACAATGCATACAAGGAATACAATACAAGTCATTCATTCATACCTACCATACTCACCGCATCACGGAGATACAATTCTCCAATACATACGAGGTCTTGTTAGCCTTATTACACACCCGGGTTAATCGGTGTTCAATACTTTTACTCCGGGTCAATGACTTACAATAGTCAAGACCAATACAAATACAATACATACTCCTTACATACTTTACTTCCAGTTAAGTCGGTATGACCTCCGGGCAGGGAATACTACTTCCCACCACCGGGCTTTAGGGTGGCCCACTAATCCAGGATGCTACCCATACAAAGGAATTGGTCCAAGAAAAGATCATAGCCAGGATTCGGTTCCAACCTCTTGTGGTTCCTTATCCTCACGCGTGGCCGAAACTATATTGGGCTTCTACTCATTCCATTTTACTCATTACTCATGTTAGGAGTTAGGTTGTTAGGAATTAGTAGAAGTCCATACTTACTTCCATACATACATACATACACAAGTACTCATACTTACATATACACTTCATTTCCATTCATTCATTTCATGAATTATACAAACTGAGTTCAAGAGCAATAAACAAGAACAATACAGTTCACACACATATAGTGCAATATAAATCCGATTCATGCATTTATCTTGTTGGTGATCACACAAGCACACAAATCGGGGTAACCAAGTTAGGATACAGGGCATGAGGAAATCATACGTTCACCGTCGAATACGTTCTACCGGTTCCTTTGGGGATCAACTATTTGATTCCTATACATACATGAAGTAGTATGATCAATGATCCATTATTGATCTAACTTACTCCCTCATTAATACTTTCAATGTATACTTACTACTTCTTTACATTCATACTTGGTTATAAAACCATTCTTTTCCTTACTACCTCACAAACTTGTTTTCTTACAAAATTACTTACTTCCTTACCATTATTACTCCATCAATGGTGTATTACTACATATATATGCATACGGGTATGTAGGCATATATATATGTATATATGATTGCTATAGTCATATAATTAAAACATTTTTTTTTGTTTGACCCGACCGACCCACCCTGGGTCGGTCCCCTGGGTCGGTCGGGTGCAGAGACTCGATTACAGAAAATTTCAGACCGACCGACCCAGCCAGGGTCGGTCCACTGGGTCGGTCGGTTACAGAAAGAATCCGACTCAAAATTTCTTCTCGACCGACCCAGGCAGGGTCGGTCCCCTGGGTCGGTCGGCTGCAGAGACATTTCCAATCAAAAATTCCCACTCGACCGACCCAGACAGAGTCGGTCCTCTGGGTCGGTCGGATGCAGAAGCTTTCGAGATTACAGATTTTCGGGTCGACCGACCCTGCTAGGATCGGTCCTAGGGTCGGTCCAGCCCAGTACTCATTTTAATTACTTATTTTGAATCCCAACTCTACTCAATTCACACCCAATCTTTTCCTACTCATTTCCATATGTTTCCTACATGTTTAAACACCATTTTATCCTCTAATTCACCTTCGTTCATCCATCAAACTCATTGCTAAATCCATCAATCCACTTACACCATTTTCCTCCCTTCATTCCAGCACTATACTAGTTTCCTCACACTTATGCTACAGATTTTTTTCTTCTTCCTATGCTACAGATCTTTGCCTTAACTCTTACACTCACTACTCCTTCTACTAATGCTACTCCTAGCATCCAAAATGCATTATCTTACACTCTAGTTCCCTTCCATTTACAACTCATTTCCAATCTGTTACAACTACTAAGCACTCCATTAAAACTCTCTAACTACTTCCTCTTTTTACACAAGCTAAGTCCTCTCATTTCTACACAAATTTGACATGGTTTCCCCTTTATTTCTTACATTCTCCACACACTATTTCAGCTCACAAATTTATGTTCTCACAACCTGTTACACAATACTCATTATACACATTTCAATACCACTACAACATCCATAAAATCCTGCACACATACACATTCACTACCCAAGGTTTTCCCAGGTTTATAAGCTTCATTTAAAACTTCAAAACTGATTCATACCATTCCTCATTATACTTCAACATACTCATTACACATTATCATACACATTACTTATTTTTGATTCTCCAAAAACGGTTACAACACAATCTACGACTAACTCAAGGTAAGGGTATTTACCTTGTCTTGTTAGTTTTTTCTTTCTTTCCTTTCCTCTTCTTCTTTCTTCTCCTTTTCTCTTTGTTCTCGGTTTCAATGGGTTTCACACACAACAAAATGCTACAGCCCATAATACATACACAATACCATTAGCATTCATTTTATACTTAACCCTAGAATTTAGGTTTTAGGGTTTAGAAAAGAGTGTTACCTTCCAATGAGTAGATGAGTTCTTGTAGTGAAAGAACAAGATTTCTAGCCCAACAAAAGAGCCAAAATCGGCTGGAACAAAGAAGGCCAAGAGTTCAAAAACTGAAAATTCTTAAAATGCCAATGAGAGCTAGAAACAATGAATTTTCGAACTTCTTTTTACCTCAAGATGAAGAGGAGGTGAAGGTGCTTCTAATGGTGGACTTGAAATCTTCAAATGGTGAAAACCCTCAAAACGAGAATGGTCTTTTTTCGATTTTTGGAAAGATGAAGTGCTCTCCTTGCCAAGGGGTTCTAGTGGTGTGATTTTTATTGCATTGGAGGTGGTTTGGTCACTCAAAATGGAAGAAGAGGAGGGCTGCACTTACTCTTCAAATCGCCATGGAGGGGCTGAAGAAGAAGAAGAGAGCACAAGAGAGAGAGGCTACGTGAGAGAGCAAGGGGGGGGGGAATGGTGTGAGAGAGAGAGTGTCAAATTGCTTTTTCTTTACTTATTTCTTTTGTCCTCTAGTGAATTAGGAACAATAAAGAGAGGGGGAGGGCTTATTTGATCGCCCACTCACTCCCACTACAGATTTTTCAACTTTTATTTACAAAGGTGGACACACTAAGTTTCTTTATTTGCATTTTCACCCTCAACTTACCGGTTGTTACAGTTTTACTAACCGGTACCCGTTTTCCGGAATTTTCTCGTTTAATTAATTTTATTGGTTCTAAAGCTTCACTAATATTTATTAGTGACTATTTAGTTGACCAAAATTGTTACGAGTCTATTTGACCCGCTTAAAGTCGCGTTTTCCCGGTTTCCTCGAAAACGCGCTTTAAGGTTCGGTTATGCTTTTAACCCATTTTAAGGTCCGTTTTCTTCGGGATTTGTTCCCTAGTATTTATTTTAGTGTAATTAAGCTTTTAAAAATATAATTAGCCTAATTAATCACTGTTTTTAATTACGGGGTATTTCAATCTACCCCCCTTAAGAAACTTTACCCTCAAAGTTGCTCAAGGTTACAATTTACCATTTCTACTCATTTGGCAAGTCAATTGCCACAACACATTCTACTACCACCTTACAAGGTGTTCACAATTCTTACACTACCAGCATACGCAATTCAGATACCATGCCACATACTTAGTTCAATACCATACGCAATACTCAATCCATACACAATACTTCATTTAGTTCATACATTCCACAATACATTCCAATACTTCACAATGTCACTCGTGTCGTATACCGTCGACACAGATGCATTGCTCATTACATACATACCATACACATCGTACTACATACCAAATACTACTAGCACTACTTTGTGCCAGTACAATACACTTAGCACTACATGTGCCAACCAAAATACAATTACATACATACATACTATGCAATGCTAACCCGAAGCAATGCAAAAGCAAAAGGCTCTACCCCCCTTAAAGGGGGTACGCCCCGTACCCTCCGTGCTATACGGATACTAGACATCTAGTCTACAAATAAATTCGGGTACTTCGCCTTCATGGCGTCCTCTAATTCCCAAGTCGCTTCCTCGACATCGTGGTTAGACCACAAGACCTTCACCATTCGTACAGATTTATGGCGAGTGTCTCTTGTCTTGGTATCAAGGATTCGCAGTGGAGTCTCGACATATCTCATCGTCGGCTCTAGGGATAGATGTTCGGGTTCTAATAATATGAGAGGGATCGGCTATATATTTCTTGAGTTGTGATACATGAAGACATCATGAACACGCCCAATTCTTCAGGCAATGCTAGCCTATAAGCTACGGCTCCAATCCTCTCGGTAATGGCATACGGGCCTACGAATTTCGGGCTCAGTTTGCCCTTCTGGCCAAATCGAAAGACACCCTTCATAGGTGAGACACGCAGGAACACTTGGTCGCCCACGGCGAACTCAAGGTCGTCGTCGCACATCCGCATAGGATTTCTGTCTATCTTGGGCTGCCTTCATATTGGCTCTGGATTTGTTGTACCTCAGCTTGTACTTGTTCCAAATACTCCGGTCCTATGATGACCGCTTCGCTTGACTCATCCCAACACAACGGGGTACGGCAAGGTCTACCATACAAAGCTTGGAATGGCGACATCTTAATCGAAGCATGGTAGCTATTGTTATACGAAAACTCGATAAGATGAAGCTTCTCTATCCAGCTCCCCTGGAAGTCTAAGGCACATGCCCTTAGCATATCCTCTAGTGTTTGGATGGTCCTTTCTGTCTGACCGTCGGTCTGTGGATGGAAGGCGGTGCTAAGCTTCAACTCAGTACCAAGCGCTTCCCGTGTTGCTCTCCAGTATCTCGAAAGAAATCTGGTGTCGCGGTCAGATACAATGGTTTTAGGGACTCCGTGGTGTCGGATGATCTCCTTGTCGAATAGCTCTGCGAGCTTCGCCACCTTCCAGGTGTCCTTCATCGGTATGAATCGGGCAACCTTGGTGAGGCGATCGACTATTACCCAGATCATGTTGAGTCCTCCCCTAGCAGGTGGGAGTCCAACAACAAAATCCATGGAGATGTCATGGAATTTCCACTCCGGAATGGGCATGGATTGCACCATTCCTCCCGGTCTTCGTGCTCAAACTTCACCTTCTGGCATGTGAGACACCTCAGAACATACTCAGTCACGTCTGATTTCATTCCTGACCACCAGAAGTACCTCTTCATGTCTTTGTACATTTTAGAGGCTCCCGGATGGACATGCAATGTCGAACAATGTGACTCACGCAGAATGCGATCCCTTAGCTCAGCATTGCTTCGGGGGACGCATAATCTGCCATTCAAACGGATCAGACCATCTTCATGCAGTTTGAAGTCGTACTTTCGGCGCTCGAAGGTACCATCTGTATTTTCTGTCTGATCTCTGTGAAGTAAGGGTCGCTCAACTGAGCGTCTCGCACCTCGTCAACCAAGCTAGAAGAAGCGAGTAGCGAATGGAGCGAGTGTGCTCGACGACTCAGGGCGTCGGCTACTACGTTTGCCTTCCCTTCTTTATACTGGAGGTTGATGTCGTAATCCGAGAGGAACTCCATCCACCTCCTCTGCCTTAGGTTCAATTCTTTCTGGGT
This sequence comes from Limonium bicolor, assembly GCA_023374045.1. Taxonomy (NCBI): domain Eukaryota; kingdom Viridiplantae; phylum Streptophyta; class Magnoliopsida; order Caryophyllales; family Plumbaginaceae; genus Limonium; species Limonium bicolor. The sequence continues at coordinate 113,960,686 of CM041780.1, forward strand.
GAATACGTACTGTAGACTTTTGTGGTCGAATAGATGGTGATGCTTACCCCATAGAGATAGTGTCGCCATATCTTCAAGGCGAAGACAATGGCTCCTAACTCTAGATCATGTGTCGGGTAATTCTCCTCATGCTTTTTCAGCTGGCGAGAAGCATAGGCTACTACCTTGCCATGCTGCATGAGTACGCATCCCATGCCCTTGCCCGATGCATCACAATACACCTCAAATCCCTCTGTGCCCTCTGGAAGTGTGAGAACGGGCGCTGAGGTCAATGAGTCTTTCAGGTTCTGAAAGGATACTCGCACTCCTCTTGTCCATACAAACGGTGCATCTTTCTTCATCAATGACGTCATGGGCTTAGCGACTTTTGAGAAGTCCTTTACAAACCTCCGGTAATAACCGGCTAAACCAAGAAAGCTCCGGATGTCGGTAACAGTCTTAGGTCTAGGCCATGATCGCACTGCTTCAATTTTGGATGGATCTACTGAAATGCCCGCGCTCGATGACATGACCGAGGAATGATACCTGATCTAGCCAAAACTCGCATTTGGAGAACTTCGCATACAGCTGGTTCTCGCGCAGTGTCTCAAGTACTTTCTCAAATGGTTTTCATGCTCTTCTGGTGACTTCGAATACACAAGAATGTCGTCGATGAATACTACTACTGAAGTGTCCAGCTGATCACTGAATAACCGATTCATTAGGTCCATGAATTTGGCTGGTGCATTAGACAAACCGAATGGCATCACCGTGAATTCGTAGTGGCCATATCTTGTTCGGAATGCTGTTTTCTGAATGTCTTGCTCTTTGATAGCAATTTGGTGGTAACCGGATCGGAGATCAATCTTAGAAAAGACGGATGCTCCCTTCAACTGATCGAACAGGTCGTCGATGCGTGGCAATGGTACTTATTCTTTACAGTGACCGCATTCAATTCGCGGTAGTCGATGCAGAGGCGGAGACTACCGTCCTTCTTCTTCACGAAGAGGACCGGTGCTCCCCAGGGTGATACGCTCGGCGTATAAACCCTTTGTCGAGAAGATCATGTACTGTTCCTTGAGTTCTGCCATTTCTGCCGGTGCCATACGGTATGGTGCCCTAGCGATGGGACCAGTACCCGGTACAAGATCGATTTCAATTCTACCGCCCTCTGTGGTGGCATACCGGGTAGCTCTTTCGGAAATACATCGGGGTTCTGAAACTACTGCTACCTCGTCACTGAACTCTGGATCTCTCTCCAGGTCTTGCACGTGACATAAATACACTTCGTGCCCTTTTCTGAGCTCCCGATACATTGCCATGGCGGAGATGACTGTAGTTGAAGGCTCTTTCGGTCTCTGGCGGTATGAAACAGTGACCCCAGATGGACTCTTGAGCAGCAATCGGTGCTCGGCGCATAGGATTCTCCCCTTGTGCCGCTCCAACCAGTTCATTCCAATAATTAAGTCGAATCCCAATCCGTTGAATTCGATGAAGGAAATGGGAAACGCTTCACCTTTGATTTGAATGGTGGCTGATTTGTAATACTTGGTACATTGTACCCGCTCCTTCGATGGGAGAGTAACCAAGAAGTTCGGTAGCTCATCCGCATCTAGCCCCAACTTCTTCGCAAGAGATGGCGATATGAAGGTGTGAGAGGCGCCGGAGTCGAATAATACTGAGGCTTCGATGCCGTTTACTGGGAGGTTCCCGTTAGAATGGTGCCGCTCTTGCCGGCTTGTTCTTCGGTGAGGATCTCAGGTTACCTTCGGTACCGAGTCCACAACCTATTGATTCATGAGATTATAAGTAAAGTGGTGGAACGCAAGTGGAATTTAATAACCAACACTGCTTTTATTGAATAACCAACCATCATACATACTGTGTCTCTAATACACGTTACTACTGGATTACATGCTACTACAAGATTAATACTTTCTAAAGGTAAGGTTCAGGCGTCCTGGTATCATGTGTGTGGCATTGATTATTGCCGGTGGTGCCGTATTCAACTTGATCTTCTGGATCCCGTGATACAGCAACCTTGATTTTCACCCATGATTAGAACATCTCCTGATCTCAATACCAATTTTCTGCGAGGTCCACACGCTTCCGCTCGCTATACAAAAATACGGCGTCATCACCAATGGACCAAGACACTACGGGCACTCCTAGTTCAAGAGATTCGCTGTCTCGTCCTTGTCTTGGTGTAAGCCAAGTCGTCCTTCTTTCTCATAGAAGTTGACGATACACAGATCTGCTTCAAGTGCAGGGATTGGTTCATCTTCACTTGTTGTGCAATTTCTACAGCTTGTGACAAGCGCTTGGAATTCTGGGGGTATTGCTGGAGGTGTTGCTCCGTCTCCTGCTCGCGTTGTTTGGTATGTCTTGGTATAAGGGTTCCAGTCCTTTCCCAAGCACATCATTTTCAGCTTCATTGTAGCTCCCCGGGGAATTCGGGTGTATAAAATCCTCCTGGACCCGTTCCTAACTCGTTGCATCGTCGGATGATTGAAATTTGTGCTTCGGGTGTCAGGTATCCTTTTAATAAAATCATACCTGGGCGGATAACCTGACACTGTTCGTTGTTGAAGTGGTGGTTGGCGATGTCGGCCTCTTCATGAGGTGAGTTGAGAAGGTATTGGGTAACAGATATGGAATTTCCCTAGGTGGTAAATTCATCTAGAATGAGTTCTAGGCTTACTAATTCATTCATGCTCAATACATACTTCCATGTTACTTATTCATGCTCAATTTCATACCTCAATACTTACGCATTCATGCTTTCAT
>CM041780.1:113963951-114021018 GCA_023374045.1 Limonium bicolor
TCTTCATAGAGTAAATTGGTCGGGTATAATAAACCCTAAGAGGAGATGGGACTCGCAAGTAGGTGGGTAATAATTCCCTCAGAAGATAACGTAGTTAACTCCTGTACTTAAAGAGGTGGGTATCGTACCCTCGAGAGAAATGTAGTCTTCCTCCAACTTGATAATGTTCCGGTACGGTCCCGGTGAGTGGACAAAGAGTTCACCCAAAACTTCCATCGCGACGTATATTTGAATAGGAGACGACCTGAGACAGGTACAGCTCCTGTAGCATGCATGGCCAGATCCATCTGGGCTCCTCGTTCTCGTAGTATAGAATTGTTAGGTGTCACACAAGGACGTTAGGCAAGAACACAATGTAATGTGTATTGTCGGTTATCACGATTAGGATAACGACGTTCGTTGTAAAGTGAAGTTAGTGAGAAACTTGAGTACAAGTTCTCGGTATAATAATTCGCAGGTATTTAATCCACTGGTAACGTAGTGTTGTATGCGTGGAACATACACGTTACAGTTAGTAACATCACACACATCAAGTAACACAACAGTGCACAAGAGTAATACAACATTTTTACATATAATTATCTTGGTCATTAATTCAAACAACAGATAGCACACAAGCCGGTGTAATCCGGTAGTAAGCAGACTGCAAGAATTCCATACCGTTCACCGTAGACTGTACTTGTTTAGTTACCGGTCAACGTCTGGTCAAACAATGTCCTAGAATAGGATTAACTGAGAGTATTAATTTATGTAACACTCGTATAATATTTTTATTGATTCATGCAACGATTTCATATTTGTTATTTCATGTGAGGTTTATTTCTTTGCACTTATGTAGTTTCTTCAACCTCTTATCCTTATTATTAATTGAGGTATTTATATATTTCCAAATCATGTAGTCCTAATTTATAAGACTTATATTGTGTGGTAATTTCTCTTAATTCCCTTATGATTGAACGTTTAACTTATTTGTTATTCCTTGTGATTTATTTCTAAATCCTTTAGTGTGTATATATATCTACATATATATTCATGTACTATTTATATTACTTGTTTGTAATTGTCTAGTCGACATAATACTTTATAATTTCTCAATTATATTTACATGTCACGCATGGACATAATATTTTTAATTTCATTATTATTCTCCACTTAAATCACATTTAGTATTATTTGGTTATAATTAAAATCCTTATAGCTATGTAGCCCATAGTTTAAATCCCATAATTCCTTATATCCATTTCCTCTTTGATTTATTTGAAAACCTAAAATATATATATTTCATACACATGTATTATTTATGATACTTATATGTAATGGTCTAAATGACATAACCACTTAATAAATCCTCAAATTATATTACATGTCACACATGGGCATATTATTCCCATACTTTTATTAATTACAAACTAACCCCAATAAATATTATTTCTTTACAAATGAATTAATTATACCTTTGTAATATATAGTTTTAACTTCATACTTCCTTAAATCATAATTTCCTTTTCTAAATTTCTTAAATATCCATATAGGACCTATAAATATTTTTAAATTTCATAAATACATCATACTTTTCGGTTATTATATTATAACCACATTTATTTCTTAAACTTTACATTATACTCCAAAATGCATTATAATTCATAGTTTTATTTTCTTAATTAATTAATTCAGTAAACCCCACTATAAATTTAGTATTTATTATTTGAACACCTTAACTTTTATAAATCAACAATTAGCCACATAAATTTTCGGCTTTGCTATATAATTCCTTATAATTACATTTTGACCCCAAAAACTTTACATAAATTATATATTCACTTATAAACTATAGTTTTAATATTTAATTTCCTTAATAACCAAGTGGACACCTATATTTCCACAAATTGTGAATTCGCCCCATATAAAATCTGGTTTTATATTTAAACTCTTATAAATTACATATTCACCCCAAAACTTTTATAAACTTAATATTTTATGTCATAAATCATTTTAACCCAAAGTTTTCGGTCAACACTTTGACCATAGCCCAATTTCATACTTAATACATTAATATACCCATAAACTTATATAATCCTCGGTTTTACACCAATCTTTCCAAAAACTACAAGATAGCCCCAAAACTTTATAAATTGTTATTTTAACTACTAAACACTTATTTAATTCAACCAAAATTCATAATATTAATTCTCACACCAAATCATATTATAATTATGCCAAGGACCCATTTTGTTCTCGGTAATTACATTCCTTTCCCCAAACTTTATAAAAATTATATTTTTACCACATAACTTATTAAACTAGTCATTTAAACACTAGTAATTATTTTTAACTCACCCAAAATTCATAGTATGTGTTTATATACATATTTAGCTCATTAAAATCTATTCTTCACCATTTGAATTCGGCAATAATAATATATCCCCATATAGTTTCTAAAACTTGATTTATAACTTATAATAATTATACATAAATACATATGAGTCATATAACTCATGTAAAAATTATTGTAATGTCTTAGATTGATTTTTAGCTCAAAAAGGAGCATATCTTCCCTAGACAATTCGGTATGAATTGTTATCCATCATAAGTAATTTTTGTAAAACAAAAATGTGTCTTAAGGTAGTAAGCTTACCATAAATGTTATAAATTATATTTTTGGTATGTATTACCATATAGTTTTGGTCTTAATTATTTAAGAAGGTGTACATAATTTTTGTACAATTTTTAAGAGCTTAAACAAGCTTAAAACAATAAAGATTTGCTTAGTAAACTTACTCTTAATAAAGGATGATTAAGTACTTGAACTCCTCTTGAATTCCCAAGCTTCCTCCAATGGTAAATGATGTTCCTCTTCGGTTTTTATGCAAGAGATGAAGGGGTTTAGGAGTTAGATCTTAACAAAGACCTTGAGTAGATTTATAAGTAGTTTTCCAAGGTTTTACCTTAGGCTTTTCTTCTTGAATTTTCGGCACACCTAGGAGGGATGGAGCATTAATTTTCCTTCATGAAATTGATGAAGAAAATAGCTTTAGAAGATGTAGAATTTTGAATACACATAAAATGTGTCTTAAGGATTTTCTAGCATGAAAAATACCTTAAGATGATCTTGGATGCTCCTTGGATTAATGTTGGTTTAAGACAACTTCCTTGGTGTATGAATTGATGCCAAAATCTTGTAGTTGTCCTAGGAAGATTTTCGCTTCAAGGCTTGATGAGAAATGCTAGGAAAATACCTTAGAAATGAAAAGAAGTTAAACCTCCATTAATGGACTTAGGAGCTTCAAAGGAAAGATGAAGATGAGAAGGGGGAGCTTACCAAACCGGCCACAAGGCAAGGAGGAAATGAAACTCACATTGGAAGTTAAGGTATGGAATGAGAGGATTTTTCTTTTGATAATTTAATGTCAAATTTGACTAATCTTTTCCTTGTTTATTAATTCTTGTTTGGCTCAATAAATGCCTTATTTGATTGCATATTTTCGGCTGGGTGGGCAAGGCATGATAGAGGCTTGTTTGATAATTGCAAGAAGAAGACAAAGGTAAGGTAGGTAGGTGTTTTCTTTAGCATTTTCCAAGTAGAATACATGTCATTTGTTGTCTTCTTTCTACTCATATTTTCTGTAACATGGCTGTAATATAGCCTTTGATTTTTGATGATTAAAAACATTAGAACATGGCTAGGTAGGTAGGCTTCTTGGTTGAATTTTTATAAGGCAATTTAAGCCTTCTTTTCTTGCTCAGTTTCGGACATATAGAGCTGTACAAGACGATTGATTTTGTCTATATTTGACTATGATTTATGCTTAGTAGGTAGAGTATTCTTTTGACTAATTAATGAGGCAATAATCCCCCCTTTTACAACTCAAAATCGGCTGTATATGGCTAGGGAACATGGGTTGTTTTGTTGGTATACTAGCACATGTATAAAGTAGATGCAAGTTGTTACTTTTGTGTATTTGAATTTCATTGTTTTAATATAAGCTAATCTCTTTTGTTTTCCCTGCAGGAAATCAGTAATGGAGGAGCCTCTTGACTGATTTAATTTGACATAATACAACATGGCATGTGATAAGGTGAGTCATTTTCCATAAGGCAAATTCTTTTGCTAAAACTAGTCAAAAGACACACCAAATGGCGCCTACTATGGGGGTCAAACAAGATTGATTTTTAGTTTGGTTTTTGTTACACTATATTTTACTAAGAACATACTAATATGTGTAATAGGTTCCAGCATTTATTTGGTACATTTACACTATGGTAAAAGGTGAAAGTTTAAGGTAAAAATGCTGATTTTAGGTACCTTTTTGATGATAAAATCACCCCCACTTTTACTATTAATTTAGTACTGGCATTAATTGATTTAGAAGCTCAATTTATCCCCTTTTAAGATTATCAACTCGTGGCTCCTCAAAATCTTCAAGGTAATTGCGTAGAGACACATTTTTGTGACACCCGAAGGTGCATTTTTGTGCTTTAAGGATTTTCTGAAAAATAAGTAGTCGCTATGAGTTCCAAGTGTTTATTGACATTTTTATAGTCAATAATAATATTTAAGCTGTTACATTGAGTTATACGGGGTTATATCAACTCAAAATACAACTCCCGGGCTAACCGGGGCAAAAAGGAGCGTTAAGAAATTCGTCCGAGCACTTTGTTTATTTTTGAGGAATTGGCTCGAGAATTCTCTTTAGAATTGAATAATGATTTAGGAATCTAAGAATTAATTTTATAGGAGTTCGTGCCACCTCGGCACTCTCCAGGGCATTCAAGGGTTATAGGACCCTCATAAGGCATCTCCTAGTACTTTGCGTTTATCTGAGGATTTAGCATGAGGATCCATCTTATATGTTTAATATAGTGTTATGGTGCATTTGGAATGAAGTGTAATGCTTTACTTCATCCTATAAAGTATTTCCGGACTTTCGGGCCTTAAGGCCTTTAAGGGAACTCCCGAGCATTTTGTATTTTCACACAGTTTTAGATGAGTTCCTGTGTTCTAAGGGTCATATAATGATCCTTGATTAACTTTACATGAAGTTCTCAGCTTATATAACTTGTTTAACTTAAGGTCGGGCTTTAACGCATGTTTTTGACCATAAGGAGTTTAGGTGCGTTTTAACGCCTAAATGTTTATATATATTTTAGGGTTTAATAATCCCCTAAATAATACTTATTTATCATTATTCAATTATTTGAATGTTAGGGGTATTTCAATCTACCCCCTTAAAAGGACTTCGCCCCGAAGTCTCATATCTAAGTTCAAATGGTTGTGGGGAATCAAGTTCCACTAGGCATCCACAACTCAATTCTATTTTAGGGATCAAGTCCCAAGTTTCACTACTTTTCAGTTCGTAGTATATATTCAATCATAACATACAGTGTAATGAGCGTGAAGGTCATCATCAAAAATAACTTTAATGCAGTGCAATGTAGTGCACGTAATTCAATAGTAGTAGTATATCATAGGTAGCATCAGATATGCAAACACGGAGTCATTCCATATAGTGACGTAGTACACATAATGACGTAAAAAAAGTAGCTTCAATATAGTGTAACGTAGTACACATAATCCATTCATGCCAGTGTAACGTAGTACACATCATCAAGTAAGAGTTCATAGAATCACAAAGTCATACTTGTAAACATACAAATCATAGTGCAACAGTACAACGGAAGTGTACTTCCATAAAAAAAATGCTAAAACGCAGTAGGCTCTCCCCCCCTTAATAGAGGGGTACGCCCATGTACCCTAGACTAGTATAACTAGTCGGTAAATAGTGAAGGAATCTTCACTCTTATTTGAACTTATGATTAGTTAAAAGATAGCCTCTCGGCTGTAAGACTTATATTTTGGTTAAGATACGTGAAATACGTTGTGTATTCCCCTTGGGCTCAGTAGATAATTCTAACTGATGGGACCACCGCGCTTCTGCTGTGTAACTCTGATTAAATAATGTCTGATCATTCTGGAATAGTTTTAAATGTGCTTGTAGGTGGTATGTTAAAGTTTGTTTATGTACATACGTATGGTTGATGAGTTTTGTTCATCATTTTCTTCAATTGGTTACCATTGTTGATCTTGTCGGACCTCTGTCCGTTTACGGGGTGATTGCCCCTAAGAAAATCTGTGTATCCTCTAGCATGTTCTATTTTGCATTATTATGCTTTTATATTTGAATCTCGTATGTATGGGTGAAGGTGATTAATCATCTGGTTGTTGCCAAATTATTCCATGTCTTGTTTAGACTGTCAGATCGATGTGCCGCGTTATGCCACTGCGCCCGATTATCTTGTCTCGAAGTAACTGTTAGTTGCACCATAGCTTGGTATTCTTCACTGTATATTTATTACTGTACGTTGAGCTGCCAATAATATTGTAAGGTTTGCCCTGATTCTGATTCCTCATCGTTGAGTTAGTCACTGTGTTGGTTGTTTCCCGTGTTCTTTACACCAGTCGTCTTCGCATGTGGGGTACCTTCTTGATATTATTACTTACCTGTTCAATATAGGATTATTTCTTGCCAGTCCATAAGCTCGCACTCTTAGTTGAAGCATTCTTTCCTTCCATGGTCCTTACCCGATTGGTTTACTATATGAACTCTCCATTGATAGTGGTAGTGGCCTGATAGTGGGGTTCATCATCTTGTCGGTGTCGCTGATGCATTCAGTGGTTCAGGTTTGTAGCTATAAGGTTACAGTATTCTTGTTGATCTTAAATCTGTTTCTATTCATCATCCTGTATTTTGTAATCGTCGGCGTTCGGGTTTTGTAATACTGGGGCATATTAAAATCTTCCCTTTGACCTTCAGGAATCATCCCGTGGTTCAGGTATTTGGGTTTACTGTTACCCATATTCGGTTTCATTTCAATGTAGAGTATGAGCTACGGTCGAGCCGTGCAACTTGTATCTAATATAGAATATCGTTACTGTTATTACTGATTCACAATTGTCGGTACATACACGCTCTTTCTATTGTCTGTTCATCAAGTATACCACAATGGGTTCCGTTAAGGTTTCTAACAAGGTACAATTTTCTCACAATTCCACATGTTCTTGCGGTTTATAAAACAAATCATGAGTATTAGTATAAAGTTTCTAAGTTTCTACCTTTATATTCTACCATACTTATAGGTAGGTTCCCATTTAATATACTGGGTTTGAATTCATAAAGAAAGGCTTAAAGTCGATCCTTCCCTTCAGCTGGCAATAAGGTCATAACTTAGAAGGTAGCTTGTAAATACTGTCATTATGGATAAATGTCTCTTGATCTCATATTTAATTTATTATCATGACTCATGGTTTAATAACAATTAGTATTTCCTACACAGTTGACTTTTCTTCCGACAGACGCGGGGTCATTTTAACTATTTAATTCCTTCAGGGTAGTTTGGTCAATTTAACTTTTACTTACGTCCTCAACATCTAATATACTCTATTAGACACATTTTATATTAGAAACAGGAATGAATATTTACTTATCACAGAGATATTGGTGACCACTTGTGGGGTCTCAGGAATCATCCAACCCTGACGGGGTCAGTGTCAGTGTTGAACTATCCTTCCACTCCATTTTGTGTTTGGTTTTCCCTTGATCTGACCAGGATCCAGTTCGACCTCCCACGTCAAATATCAAACAACCACATAATTGCAAATTTCCAAATTTTATCTTGGCAAGACTTTGTGACGTAGAGATTACAACATTCTTTCTTGACTGTTATACAACTAATCTAATAACTGTTGTAACCTACACTTGAAATTAGTGTATTCCTTAATTCCCGGAACTAAGTTCCTTTGATCAAATCATTCAGTGGGGAATCTAGTTTTTCCTCTTGGCATAAAAGATAAATTCTTATTAAACACATAGACACTTACTGTCTAATAATTATTTCATCAGTCACTTGACTCTTAAACACATCATACAAGCAAAAAAATTCAATTATGGGCTTGGATACCTTAAATATACTCTTCTCTTTAAAGAGGCTTTATCTAGTATTTAACTTATCAAGACTTGATCAATGCCTACACTTTGGTTACCATCACTTGGAATAACGACAGTGATAGTTATTACTAAATTCGGAATAAGACTCCAAGGAAAAGTTTTATACTTGATCAATTATTAGGGTTTCATAAAGTATTATTTCTTGCTCCCTAAAGCTTGGCTTTTTCTTACTCCATTTAAATTCCATGAGTCGGATGAACTATATGTTCAACCTAGGTTAATTATCCTTTAATGTTTTGTAACATTTCATACTAAGAACTTCCAGTTTGAATCCTATGGTTTAGTGATAAGGAAATCAAAGTTTATTGTTGGTTTATACCTCTTAGAAATGTGGTTAAACCACAAACTCAATTACTTTTAAAAATAAGTCGATTAGGTGTAATAAATAGAGGGTTTAAAAGCATAGAGATTGGTATATAACGTTAGGAAAGTTCACGTGTAAAACACTTGTTACAAATCAAGGGACATATTTGTCCATTGTTATGTTTAACTTCCACTTACCTTTAGTGTATATATTAATCTAAAGTCTTAATATAATCTACACTGCCTCCACTGCTAGTGTCAAGGAGTGTTATTCGTTACCATGTACATATGAAAATTTATTTTACATTGGTGTTAGCTTTCTTTGATTTTCTGAGCTCTTTACTCGTATCCATAAATTGAGTTGTCATAGAAGACATATGCTCATATAAATCCATAAGGATAGTGTAGGACATGTGCCTCAAAATAGGGTAGGTATATTTTATGATACTTATCCCTTTGAAATATATCAATACTCCTCAAAAGTTTTAGATTTATAACCTCCCAATCATATGTATTTATATCTAGCATTTAGTTTTGCTAAATTGGTGGTTCTCCTGACTTCAAAATATATGGATTCCAAGTTGTTCACTTCTCACTGTTTATTAGGAGTCCAGCATTGTCACTGTAATTATATGTGAGTTACTACTGATGAACCCTTGTATTTGAACAGATATTACATCCGTGTTTATTTTATGTTGGATATTTAGTTATATATAGTGAGATTCTGTTCTGCTTTTCTTGATATTGTCATTGGTTAATTTTTTTGTAGGATTACACTGATAGTCATATTTCAAGGTTTCGCACGGTTTTCTCACGAAGTTAATAAGGGATTATAAGATTTTTCAGTCCCGCACTGGGCAACAAACTCAGTGCCTGGGTATCCCATAAAATTCAGTGTTTGTTCTTTACGTGTAGCTCTTCATTCTCCTTTATTGGTCACTGAGCAGCACTTGTTGTAGCATGCGCCATGCAGGTTGGGATCATATGTAGTGTATGTCCACTGAGATATATTTTTACTCCATCATCACTGTGTTCTTTTGGCGGTATTGTCAGCCCTTCTGGTATCATCAGTTATGGCGTCACTGTTATTCGTCGTCAGCTTCTCATGTGAGTGTGGTTGGCGCGTCGGCCTTCAACACATCATCTTTCAATAGCTCAAGTAGTTCTCAAGTACTTTACGTTAATAATGTATTCTTTTCATGCATGACATCTGCTCATTATTTAGGCAGGTCATAACTTATAGTTACTGTAAGTTTGAACAGTTTGTTAACGGCCCTTCGGCGGACCAAGTAAAAACTAACTTTCTACTGCTCACTGTTCTATCACACACCCTGTATCCCAAGGTTAATTTCGGTGTATTCAAGATCTCAGAGCGCCAACTACGCTCTGATACCACTTTTTGTAACACCCCAACCCAAACTCCACAACCTGTACGATGATAGCTCCCAAAGATAACTAGAAATCAGCGGAAATAAATACATAACAACGGGTGGTGCTACAACAACCCGTTAGTCACCCTTGACTAACAAGGCTAACTCTAGTACAACTTACAAATGATCGGTCTGAGCGCTGAATCAAACCGATTATGTATAATAACAAAACCAATAGTGAAAATACAATACTGTAAAATGTGCCGGTAGTAAATACTCTGTCTTAATTCTACCCCCCTACACTCGGTCGGGAGAGCTCCTCTTTCTTCAAGTACCTGAATGTTTAGATCCATGAAACGGCTCAGCAATATTTTCGGTAATGAAAAGTGCAGCCCACAAGCTACTGGCCCACACCATTATTTTGTCGAATACATGCAAGTCATTTTTGTAAAGCTGTAAATAAGAATCATAACATATCATAACAAGTAATCCCATACAAGGACAACAAAGTCACACAGAACCAGACTTCAGAAGGTCAAGTTAGATGTTCTGTAATTGCTTGATAGTAGTCAGATCCACACAATGGGACTAACTGTATATAAGAGTTCATTTAAAACAGTGGAGGTGTAGCAACCTCGTTAAACTCTATCTTCATAGAGTAAATTGGTCGGGTATAATAAACCCTTAGACGAGATGGGACTCTCGTACAAGTAGGTGGGTTATAATTCCCTCAGAAGATAACGTAGTTAACTCCTGTACTTAAAGAGGTGGGTATCGTACCCTCGAGAGAAATGTAGTCTTCCTCCCAACTTGATAATGTTCCGGTACGGTCCCGGTGAGTGGACAAAGAGTGCACCCAAAACTTCCGTCGCGACGTATATTTGAATAGGAGACGACCTGAGACAGGTACAGCTCCTGTAGCATGCATGGCTAGATCCATCTGGGCTCCTCGTTCTTGTAGTATAGAATTGTTAGGTGTCACACAAGGACGTTAGGCAAGAACATAATGTAATGTGTATTGTCGGTTATCACGATTAGGATAACGACGTTCGTTATAAAGTGAAGTTAGTGAGAAACTTGAGTACAAGTTCTCGGTATAATAATTGGCAGGTATTTAATCCACTGGTAACGTAGTGTTGTATGCATGGAACATACACGTTACAGTTAGTAACATCACACACATCAAGTAACATAACAGTGCACAAGAGTAATACAACATTTTTACATATAATTATCTTGGTCATTAATTCAAACAACAGATAGCACACAAGCCGGTGTAATCCGGTAGTAAGCAGACTGCAAGAATTCCATACCGTTCACCGTAGACTGTACTTGTTTAGTTCCCGGTCAACGTCTGGTCAAACAATGTCCTAGAATAGGATTAACTGAGAGTGTTAATTTATGTAACTCTCGTATAATATTTTTATTGATTCATGAAACGATTTCATATTTGTTATTTCATGTGAGGTTTATTTCTTTGCACTTATGTAGTTTCTTCAACCTCTTATCCTTATTATTAATTGAGGTATTTATATATTTCCAAATCATGTAGTCCTAATTTATAAGACTTATATTGTGTGGTAATTTCTTTTAATTCCCTTATGATTGAACGTATAACGTATTTGTTATTCCTTGTGATTTATTTCTAAATCCTTTAGTGTACATATATATATTTATATATGTACATATATATTCATGTACTATTTATAATACTTGTTTGTAATTGTCTAGTCGACATAATACTTTATAATTTCTCAATTATATTTACATGTCACGCATGGACATAATATTTTTAATTTCATTATTATTCTCCACTTAAATCATATTTAATATTATTTGGTTATAATTAAAATCCTTATAGCTATGTAGCCCATAGTTTAAATCCCATAATTCCTTATATCCATTTCCTTTTTGATTTATTAGAAAACCTAAAATATATATATATATATATATATATTATATATATTATATATATATATATATATATATATATATATATATATTTCATACACATGTATTTTTATGATACTTATATGTAATGGTCTAAATGACATAACCACTTAATAAATACTCAAATTATATTACATGTCACACATGGGCATATTATTCTCATATCTTTTATTAATTACAAACTAACCCCAATAAATATTATTTCTTTACAATGAATTACTTACACCTTTGTAATATATAGTTTTAACTTCACACTTCCTTAAATCATAATTTCCTTTTCTAAATTTCTTAAATATCCATATAGGACCTATAAATATTTTTAAATTTCATAAATACATCATACTTTTCAGTTATTATATTATAACCACATTTATTTCTTAAACTTTACATTATACTCCAAAATGCATTATAATTCATAGTTTTATTTTCTTAATTAATTAATTCACTTAACCACCAATATAAATTTAGTATTTATTATTTGAACACCTTAACTTTTATAAATCACCAATTAGCCTCATAAATTTTCGGCTTTGCTATATAATTCCTTATAATTACATTTTGACCCCAAAAACTTTACATAAATTATATATTCACTTATAAACTATAGTTTTAATATTTAATTTCCTTAATAACCAAGTGGACACCTATATTTCCACAAATTGTGAATTCGCCCCATATAAAATCTGGTTTTATATTTAAACTCTTATAAATTACATATTCACCCCAAAACTTTTATAAACTTAATATTTTATGTCATAAATCATTTTAACTCAAAGTTTTCGGTCAACACTTTGACCATAGCCCAATTTCATACTTAATACATTAATATACCCATAAACTTATATAATCCTCGGTTTTACACCAATCTTTCCAAAAACTACAAGATAGCCCCAAAACTTTATAAATTGTTATTTTAACTACTAAACACTTATTTAATTCAACCAAAATTCATAATATGAATTCTCACACCAAATCATATTATAATTATGCCAAGGACCCATTTTGTTCTCGGTAATTACATTCCATTCCCCAAACTTTATAAAAATTATATTTTTACCACATAACTTATTAAACTAGTCATTTAAACACTAGTAATTATTTTTAACTCACCCAAAATTCATAGTATGTGTTTATATACATATTTAGCTCATTAAAGTCTATTCTTCACCATTTGAATTCGGCAATAATAATATATCCCCATATAGTTTCTAAAACTTGATTTATAACTTATAATAATTATACATAAATACATATGAGTCATATAACTCATGTAAAAATTATTGTAATGTCTTAGATTGATTTTTAGCTCAAAAAGGAGCATATCTTCCCTAGACAATTCGGTATGAATTGTTATCCCTCATAAGTAATTTTTGTAAAACAAAAATGTGTTTTAAGGTAGTAAGCTTACTATAAATGTTATAAATTATATTTTTGGTATGTATTACCATATAGTTTCGGTCTTAATTATTTAAGAGGTGTACATAATTTTTGTACAATTTTGAGCTTAAACAAGCTTAAAACAATAAAGATTTGCTTAGTAAGTTACTCTTAATAAAGGATGATTAAGTACTTGAACTCCTCTTGAATTCCCAAGCTTCCTCCAATGGTAAATGATGTTCCTCTTCGGTTTTTTGCAAGAGAGGAAGGGTTTAGGAGTTAGATCTTAACAAGACCTTAAGTAGATTTATAAGTAGTTTTCCAAGGTTTTACCTTAGGCTTTTCTTCTTGAATTTTCGGCACACCAAGGAGGGATGGAGCATTAATTTTCCTTCATGAAATTGATGAAGAAAATAGCTTTAGAAGATGTAGAATTTTGAATACACATAAAATGTGTCCTAAGGATTTTCTAGCATGAAAAATACCTTAAGATGATCTTGGATGCTCCTTGGATTAATGTTGGTTTAAGACAACTTCCTTGGTGTATGAATTGATGCCGAAATCTTGTAGTTGTCCTAGGAAGATTTTTGTTTCAAGGCTTGATGAGAAATGCTAGGAAAATACCTTAGAAATGAAGATAGAAGTTAAACATCCATTAATGAACTTATGAGCTTCAAAGGAAGAAGATGAAGATGAGAAGGGGGAGCTTACCAAACCGGCCACAAGGCAAGGAGGAAATGAAACTCACGTTGGAAGTTAAGGTATGGAATGAGAGGATTTTTCTTTTGATAATTTAATGTCAAATTTGACTAATCTTTTCCTTGTCTATTAATTCTTTGTTTGGCTCAATAAATGCCTTATTTGATTGCATATTTTCGGCTGGGTGGGCAAGGCATGATAGAGGCTTGTTTGATAATTGCAAGAAGAAGACAAAGGTAAGGTAGGTAGGTGTTTTCTTTAGCATTTTCCAAGTAGAATACATGTCATTTGTTGTCTTCTTTCTACTCATATTTTCGGTAACATGGCTGTAATATAGGCTTTGATTTTTGATGATTAAAAACATTAGAACATGGCTAGGTAGGTAGGCTTCTTGGTTGAATTTTTATAAGGCAATTTAAGCCTTCTTTTCTTGCTCAATTTCGGACATATAGAGGTGTACAAGACGATTGATTTTGTCTATATTTGACTATGATTTATGCTTAGTAGGTGGAGTATTCTTTTGACTAATTAATGAGGCAATAATCCTCCCCTTTTACAACTCAAAATCGGCTGCATATGGCTAGGGAACATGGGTTGTTTTGTTGGTATACTAGCACATGTATAAAGTAGATGAAAGTTGTTACTTTTGTGTATTTGAATTTCATTGTTTTAATATAAGCTAATCTCTTTTGTTTTTCCCTGCAGGCAATCGGTAATGGAGGAGCCACTTGACTGATTTAATTTGACATAATACAACATGGCATGTGATAAGGTAAGTCATCTTCCATAAGGCAAATTCTTTTGCTAAAACTAGTCAAAAGACACACCAAATGGCGCCTACTATGGGGGTCAAACGAGATTGATTTTTAGTTTGGTTTTTGTTACACTATATTGTACTAAGACCATACTAATATGTGTAATAGTTTCCAGCATTTATTTGGTACATTTACACTATGGTAAAAGGTGAAAGTTTAAGGTAAAAATGCTAAGTTTAGGTACCTTTTTGATGATAAAATCGCCCCCACTTGTACTATGAATTTAGTACTGTCATTAATTGATTTAGAAGCTCAATTTATCCCCTTTTAAGATTATCAACTCTTGGCTCCTCAAAAACATCAAGGTAATTGCGTAGAACACATTTTTGTGACACCCAAAGGTGCATTTTTGTGCTTTAAGGATTTTCTGAAAATTAAGTAGTCGCTATGAGTTCCAAGTGTTTATTGACATTATTTATAGTCAATAATATTATGTTAAGGTGTTACATTGAGTTATACAGGGTTATATCAACTCAAAATACAACTTCCAGGCTAACCGGGGCAAAAAGGAGCGTTAAGAAATTCGTCCGAGCACTTTGTTTATTTTTGAGGAATTGGCTCGAGCATTCTCTTTATAATGTCGAATAATGATGTTAGGAACTCTAAGAATTAATTTTATAGGAGTTTGTGCCACCTCGGCACTCATCCGGGGCATTCTTGAGGGTTTATGGGACCCTCATAAGGCATCTCCTAGCACTTTGCGTTTAGCTGAGGATTTAGCGTGAGGAATCCATCTTATATGTTTAATATAGTGTTATGGTTCATTTGGAATGAAGTTTAATGCTTTACTTCATCCTATAAAGTATTTCCGGGACTTTCGGGCCTTAAGGGCCTTTAAGGGAACTCCCGAGCATTTTGTATTTTCACACAGTTTTAGATGAGGTCCTGTGTTTTAAGGGTTATATAATGATCCTTGATTAACTTTAAATGAAGTTCATAGCTTATATAACTTGTTTAACTTAAGGTCGGGCTTTAACGCACATTTTTGACCTTAAGATGTTTAGGAGCGTTTTAACGCCTAAATGTTTATATACTTATTTTAGGGTTTAATAATCCCCTAAATAATACTTATTTATCATTATTCAATTATTTTAATGTTAGGGGTATTTCAGTAGCATTTGCCTAGTTGGTCATGGGATGGCTAACGACGTTGTATCACCCGCCGGGAGTATGCAAGTATCCGCTGCGTGTAGAGTAAATATGGAGACGATTAGAGGATAATGGGAGGATTAGCGGTTGGGGTGTTACAAAAAGTGGTATCAGAGTGCTACTGCGCTCTGAAGATTAGATTACCGAGTGTAGTGATTACCGAGTTAGGTTATGAACCGTTTTACAACGGAGAATTAGAATCCTAACTAGGAATGACCGTTAATGATAACAGATACCCTTGACGTCTGAAAGGACGATACCATTTTTTAAATCAAGACCACATTGTCACATTATCTAATGTAATCCATACTTGTTCAGATGTCAGGAAGAGGCCGTGGTCGAGGCCGACCCCGGGGAGAGCGGGCTGATGAGCCTGGTGCGCATACGGTTGCCAAGATCGTCGCCGCTACCGTGGCACAGCTGTTGCCCTAGCTAATGACTGCAGCCCAGCAGCAAGTACAGCAAAACCAACAACAACAGCCCGGCCCGCCTCAACCCCGTGAGGCAAATTGGGTAAAGAGCGTCGCCGACCTTAGACCTCCCTGCTTTAGAGGCGAGAGCGACCCCGCCAAGCTCGAGGCCTATATCTCCGAGATGGAGACGGCTTTCGAGACCCTCGAGGCTCCTACTGGAGTGAGGGTGAGGATAGCGGCGTACTACCTCAAGGACGTAGCTATGTGCTGGTGGAAGCTCGTTAAGGCCGAGCACACTGCTGACCCCGCATTCGACTGGGAAGTATTCACCTCTCTTCTCCGATCTAAGTACTATCCCAAGCATGTCAAGACCAAGAAGCGTCTTTAGCTCGATGCCCTCAAGATGACGGAGAAGATGACGGTTGATGAATACTACCATACATTCATATCTATTCTCAGACTCCTACCCGACCTTGGGTATACCGGCCAGGTCTTGGTCGACCGCTTCTACGGCTGATTGAGCCATTGACTCCGGTAAGGCATGGGGTACACTAGGTTTACCTCCTTTTAGGCAAACATTGTTTAAACCCTTCGATGCCATGGTCAATACAAATTAGTACCTTCATACGTAAATGCATAAACTAATGCCCGAACACTTCAGGAGTGTTACCACGCTGCATCTCGAGTTGAGATCACCTGCCAGCTGAGAGACGAGGAGCAAGCGCTGAAGCGCAAGGTGAGTAGCAAGGGTAACAACTCCGATGAGCAAAATCAGAATAAGCCATTGAAGAAGAAGAAAGGGAAATACTCCCACCAAAACCAGAAGAATACCTCGGGAGACAGCAGTGCCCATGCTGAGAAGGGCAAGGCAGCAGAGCCGTTGCAGCTCACCTACACTGCACCAGTGGCAGCAAAGCCACTGAGGTCTCAGTCCTATAAGGGTAAGAACCTGAAACCGAACTAATATACTTATGAATTAGTGTGTATGTGAATTAGTGTAAGTATGCCGAACCTCGCTAACTTAGAAGCTACAGGTTCTGGTTCTGGCTATGGCAAAAGCCAAAATGATGGCCGAAGTTATGTATGCCGAAATTGCAACAAGGATCATCCCGGCACAGATTGCCAAGGAAGGGAGATCCGATGCTACAACTGCCAGAAACCGGGGCACCGTGCGAATGTATGCTCGGAAAACTCGAAGCCCAAGGGCAACTACCAGGGCTACAAGCAACGTGAAGGCAAGGAGGTTGCGTCTGGCGATGCTCAGACCCAACATACCTCACAGGGACAGGGGTCCCGAGGTGCTCAGAAGGGCGCACCACAGAGGCAACCGGCCTTGCATATCATTGATTGTGATGGGACCGGTACTAAGTCCGGCCTAGGTACTAACCGTAACCTTTAATCCTTGAGGAGCATGTCTAAAGTATTGAATTACCTGTATGAATGCATGAATGCGTAAGCACTTGAAGTATGAATTTAAGCATGAAATGAACTAGTTGAGACTAGAACTCACATTAGATGAAATTTACATCCTTAGGGAGATTTAATATCTGCTACCCAATACCTTCAAACCCGAACCATGAAGAAGCCGACATCACCACTCACCACTTCACCAACGAGTAGTGTCAGGTCATCCGCCCAGGTATGATCTTATTAAAAGGATACTTGACACCTGAAGCACAAATTTCCATCATCCGACGATGCAACGAACTAGGAGCGGGTCCAGGAGGATTTTACACACTCGAATTCTCCGGTGGAGCGAAGATGAAGCTGAAGATGATGTGCTTGGGAAAGGACTGGAACCCTTATACCAAGACATACCAGAAGACACGAGCAGAAGACGGAGCAATACCTCCAACAATACCCACCGAATTTCAAACGCTTGTAACACAAGCTGTAGAAATCGCACAACAATGTGAAGATGACCCAATCCCTGCACTTGCAGCAGACTTATGTATCGTCAACTTCTATGAGAAAGAAGGACGACATGGCTTACACCAAGATAAGGACGAGACAACGGAATCTCTTGAACAAGGAGTGCCCGTAGTGTCTTGGTCCATTGGTGATGACACGGTATTTTTGTATAGCGAGCAGAAGCGTGTGGACCTCGCGAAGAAAATGGTATTGAAATCAGGAGATGTCTTGATCATGGGTGGAAAATCAAGGTTGTTGTATCACGGGATCAAGAAGATCAAGTTGAATACAGCACTACCGGCAATAATCAATGCCACACACATGAAACCAGGACGCCTGAACCTTACCTTTAGGAAGTATTAACCTTGTAATAGCATGTAACACATTAGTAACGTGTATTAGAGACACAATATGTATGATGGTTGGTTTATTAATAAAGAGCAGTGTTAATTATTAAATTCCACTTGCGTTCTGCCATCATTACTTATAAAACTTATGAATCAATAGGTTGTGGACTTGGTACCGAAGGTAACCTGAGTATCCTCACCGAAGCACAAGCCGATAAGAGCGGCACCATTCTAACGGGAACCTTTCCGGTAAATGGCATTGATGCCACAATATTATTCTACTTCGGCGCCTCTCACACCTTTGTTTCACCATCATTCATGAAGAGGTTGGGGCTAGACGCGGATGAGCTACCAGACTTCATGGTTACGCTCCCGTCGAAGGAGCGAGTAAGATGACCAAGTATTACCGAACCGCCACAATACAAATCAAAGGTGAGGAATTCCCCATCTCCTTCATTGAATTCAATGGGTTGGGATTCGACTTGATAGTCGGGATGAACTGGTTGGAGTGGCACAAGAGGCGAATCCTTTGCGCCGAGCATAGACTGCTGCTCAAGAGTCCGTCTGGGGTTACTGTTTCATACCGCCAGAGGCCGAGAGAGCCTTCGACTACAGTCATCTCTGCTATGGCTATGTACCGGGAGCTCAGAAAGGGGCACGATGTATATTTATGTTATATGCATGATCTAGAGAGAGATCCAGAATTCAGCATTGAGGTGCTAGTAGTATCCGAAATTCCCGATGTATTTCCAAAAGAACTACCCGGTATGCCACCCCCGAGAGCAGTAGAGTTCTAGATTGATCTTGTACCTGGTACTGGTCCCATTGCTAGGGCACCATACCGTATGGCACCGGCCGAAATGACAGAACTCAAAGAACAATTACGTGATCTACTCGACAAAGGGTTTATACGCCCGAGTGTATCACCCTGGGGAGCACTGGTCCTCTTCGTGAAGAAGAAGGACGGTAGCCTCCGCCTCTGCATCGACTACCACGAATTGAATGCGGTCACTGTAAAGAACAAGTATCCATTGCCATGCATCGACGACCTGTTCAATCAGTTGAAGGGAGCTTCGGTCTTCTCTAAGATTGACCTCCGATCTGGGTATCATCAGATTGCTATCAAAGAGCAAGATATTGAGAAAACGACATTCCGTACGAGATATGGCCACTACGAATTCACTGTGATGCCATTCGGTTTGTCTAACGCACCAGCCAAGTTCATGGATCTAATGAACCGCCTATTCAGTGATCAGTTGGATACTTCAGTAGCAGTCTTCATTGATGACATCCTTGTGTATTCGAAATTAGTAGAAGAGCATGAAAACCATCTGAGAAAAGTACTTGAGACACTGCGCGAGAACCAGCTATACACAAAGTTCTCCAAATGCGAGTTTTGGCTAGATCAAGTATCTTTCCTCGGTCATGTCATCTCGAGCGCGGGTATCTCAGTAGATCCAGCTAAAATCGAAGCAGTACAATCATGGCCTAGACTTAAGACTGTTACCGACATCCGGAGCTTTCTTGGTTTAGCCGGTTATTACCGGAGATTTGTGAAGGACTTTTCTAAAGTCGCAAAGCCCGTGACTACATTGATGAAGAGGGATGCACCATTTATATGGACCGACGACTGCGAGAAATCCTTTCAGAGCTTGAAAGACTCGTTGACCTCAGCGCCCGTTCTCACTCTCCCAGAGGGCACAGAGGGATTCGAAGTATACTGTGATGCGTCTGGTAAGGGCATGGGATGCGTGCTCATGCAGCATGGCAAGGTAGTAGCTTATGCTTCCCGCCAGCTGAAGAAACATGAGGAGAATTACCCGACTCACGATTTAGAGCTTGCAGCCATTGTCTTCGCATTGAAGATATAACGACATTATCTATACGGGGTAAGCATCACCATCTACTCTGATCATAAGAGCCTGCAGTACGTCTTCACATAGAAAGAATTGAATCTGAGACAGAAAAGGTGGATGGAATTCTTATCTGATTATGACATCAACCTTCAGTACAAAGAAGGGAAGGCAAACGTTGTAGCCGGTGCCCTGAGCCGTCGAGCACACTCGCTCCATTCACTACTCGCTTCTTCTAGCTTGGTTGACGAGGTGCGAGACGCTCAGTTGAGCGACCCTTACTTTACAGAGATCAGATAGAAAATCATAGAGGGTACCTTCGAGAAACGAAAGTACAACTTCAAACTGCATGAAGATGGTCTGATCCGGCTGAATGGCAGATTATGCGTTCCCCGAAGCAATGCTGAGCTAAGGGATTGCATTCTGCGAGAGTCACACTGTTCTACATTATCCGTCCATCCGGGAGCCTCTAAGATGTACAAAGACATGAAGAGATACTTCTGGTGGTCGGGAATGAAATCCGACGTGACTGAGTATGTTTTGAGGTGTCTCACATGTCAGAAAGTAAAATTTGAACACCGTAGACCGGGAGGAATGGTGCAATCTATGCCAGTTCTGGAGTGGAAATTCCATGATATCTCCATGGATTTTGTTGTAGGACTCCCTTGTTAGGGGAGGACTCAACATGATCTGGGTAGTAGTCGATCGCCTCACCAAGGTTGCCCGATTCATATCGATGAAGGACACCTTGAAGGTGGCGAAGCTCGCTGAGCTATTCGACAAGGAGATCATTCGACACCACGGAGTCCCGAAGACGATAGTATCTGACCGTGATACCAGATTTCTTTCGAGATACTGGAAAACGACACGGGAAGCGCTGGGTACTGAGTTAAAGCTTAGCACCACCTTCCATCCACAGACCGACGGTCAGACAGAAAGGACCATCCAGACACTTGAGGACATGCTTAAAGCATGTGCCTTAGACTTTCAGGGGAGCTGGATTGATAAGCTTCATCTAATCGAGTTTTCATACAACAACAACTATCACTCTTCGATTCAGATGTCGCCATTCCAAGCTTTGTATGGTAGACCATGCAGTACCCCGTTGTGTTGGGATGAGTCAAGCGAAGCGGTCATAATTGGACCGGAGTATCTTGAGCAAGTACAAGCTGAAGTGCAGCAAATCCGAGCAAATATGAAAGCAGCCCAAGATAGACAGAAATCCTATGCGGATGTGCGACGTCGTGACCTTGAGTTCACCGTGGGCGACCAAGTGTTTCTGCGTGTTTCACCTATGAAGGGCGTATTTCGATTTGGCCAGAAGGGCAAGCTGAGCCTGAATTTTGTAGGCCTGTATGCAATCACTGAGAGGATTGGAGATGTGGCTTACCGATTAGCGTTACTCAAAGAATTAGGGTGTGTTCATGATGTCTTTCATGTATCACAACTCAAGAAATACATAGCCAATCCTTCTCACGTATTAGAACCCAAACAGCTATCCCTAGAGCCGACGATGAGATATGTCGAGACTCCATTGCGAATCCTTGATACGAAGACTAGGGACACTCGCCACAAATCTGTACGAATGGTGAAGGTCTTGTGGTCTAACCACGATGTCGAGGAAGCAACTTAGGAATTAGAAGACGCCATGAAGGCGAAGTACCTAAATTTATTTGTAGACTAGCTGTCTAGTATCCGTAGAGTACGGAGGGTGTGGGGCGTACCCCTTTTTAAGGGGGGTAGAGCCATTTTGTTTTTGCATTGCTTCGGGAGAGCATTGCATAGTATGTATGTATTGTAGTACACTTGGTTGGCACAATGTAGTGCTAGTAGTATTTGGTATGTCTGTACAATGAGTAATGTAATTGTGTTGTACGGTATATGACACAATTAGTAGTGCGAATCGTATTGTGTATGGTAATTGTGTATTGCGTATGGTAATTGCGTATTGTGCATTGTAATTGTGTATTGTGCTTGGATTGTGTGCGCTTGCAGTGTATGAATGGTGAACACCTTGTAAGGTGGTAGTAAGGTGTGATTTGTGGCAATTGAGTTGCCAAATTTGTACGGATGGTAACCCATTAACCTTGAGTAACTTTGAGGGCAAAGTTCCTTAAGGGGGGTAGATTGAAATACCCCGGAATTAAAAATAGTGATTAATTAGGCTAATAAGTATTTTTAGAGGCTTAATTACACCTAAATAAATATAAGGGAATGATTCCCGAAGAAAACGGATCCTTAAAACGGATTAAAAGCACAAACAAACCTTAAAGCGTGTTTTCAAGGAAACCAGGAAAACATGACTTTAAGCGGGTTAAATAGACCCGTAATAATTTTGGTCAACTAAATAGTCAATATTAAACATTAATGAAGGTGTGAAACCAATAAAATCAATTAAACGAGAAAATTCTGGAAAACGGGTTCCAGTTAGTGAGTAATGTAAAAACTAGAAGTTGTGGGGTGAAACATGTAATAAAGCTAAACTAGCATGTCCCATTTGTAAATAAAAATCAGAATTCCCCCCTTGTGTGTGAGTGTGGCCTGTTCCCTCCCCCTCTCTCATTCTCTTATTTCTTTCCTAATACACTACAAGACAAAGAAATAAAGTAACTAAGTACAAAAGTAAAAAAAATAAGTCTCTCTCTCCTCCACTCTTGCTCTCTCTCTCTCATTTTTCCCCTTCCCCATTCATAACTCTCTTCCTCCTCAAGCTTGCTAATGGCGATTTTGTAGAGCTCACACAGCCCACCTCTTGCTCTTCATTTTTCTTGGCCAAAATCAACTCCAAATGCAAAGAAAATCACACCACTAAACTCCCCTCTCTTTGGGCAATGTTCCCCTCTTTTCAAAAATCAGAAAACACCACTTTCATCTCCATGGGTGTACCTCATTTTGGAGCTTGAAGACCACCATTGGAAGCACCTTCACCTCCTTGTTGTTTTGAGGTAAAAATAGTCTTGAAACTCCATCTTTTTCCAGCCCTTTTTGCAAAAGGAAATTTACAAGTGGCAACCTTGTTTTTCTTCTTGCTCAGCCGATTTTTGTTCCCCCAAGAAGGTGTTGTAGCTTGCTGTTTTTAAGGCTAAAAAACTCTACCTAAGAGTTCCAAGGTAATACCCTTTTTAGCTTTAAACCTTCTTGTATCCTAGGGCTGATTTTAGAGGTTTAGGAATTTCATTAATGCTCATTAGCATTCTTTGGTATGGGTGTAGCATTGGAGTGTGAACTCCCACATAACCGGTTGTGAAAGGAAGAACAAGGAAGGAAGAAGAGGAAGGAAAGGAAAGAAAAGATGCTAGCAAATTCAAGGTAAATAAGCTAACCCTTGAGCTAGCTTGTATGTAGAAGAAAAACAGAATTTTAATGCCCAAGTATTGAATAACTATAACTAAGGTAAAACAAATGATGGAAGAATATTTTAGTATGAGTTGTGTTGATGTGTAGAGGCCTTAGAGCCAAGTACTTAAATGATTGTGCAGTGGGATTATTGTGGAGCTTGTGCAGGAAAAATTTAATGTGTTGTAGTGTGTGGAATACAAATGAGAAGTTGGAGATGTGTGTATTGACGTCTTGGATAAACAGGTTTGCTAAGTGGTAATGAGTGAGCAAAACAATGTGGTGAGAATGCTAAATTTTAGGGGAGACTATGTCAAAATTTACATAGAAACTAGAGGACATGAGAGCTTAATGTAAGTAGAAAAACACATTGAAAACAGATTTGAGAAAGAGGTAAGTAGTGGGTAGAACTAGGGTGGAGAATGTAAAGTGAGCCTAGAAATGGTATTAGTTGAGGAAGTATTGGATGGTAGAAGTTAGAACCAAAATCTGTCGCATAAGGAACTAGAGAGAACTAGTGCAAGTGTTGAAGAGAAAGTGAGAAAGATTGGGTGAATTAAAATAGAGATGAGTGATGAGTTTAGTAGGTGGTTTAGAGAAGTGTAGAGCATCAAAACTAGTGTTGAATATGTTGGTAATGCTTGGGGAGAGATTAGGGAAGCAATGGGTAAAGAAAGGAGCTGAAAACAGAGTTTAAAATAAGTGTACTGGAGCCGACCGACCTTGGGACCACCCTTGGCAAGGTCGGTCGAGCCTGAATTTAGCAAACACGGAAGTCTACTGACTTCGACCAACCTTGGGACCTACCTTGCAAGGTCGGTCGAGTCGTAAAATTGTAAAACCAGAAGTCTACTGACTTCGATCGACCTTGGGACCTACCCTGCAAGGTTGGTCGGGTCATAATTTTCAAACCCAGAACCTACTGACTTGGACCGACCTTGGGACCTACCCTACAAGGTCGATCGAGTCTAAATATGCAGAATGGAAACCTTCTGACTTCGACCGACCCTAAGACCGACCTTGGGTAAGGTCGGCCAAAGTTGAATTTTCCAGTATCCTACCCTACTGACTTCGACCGACCCTGGGTAAGGTCGGTCGAGTCATACAAAAAAAAATAGTAATCATGTATGTATATATATATATATATACATACATATATGGGGCTTTAGTAATACACCATTGATGGAATAATAATGGTGAGGAATATGTACATGAGTAAGAAAGCAAGTTTGAGAAGCAATAAGAAAGAAAAGATTTCCACAATCAAGTATGAATTGTAAGAACTAGTAAGCGTACATTGGAAGTAGTAATGAAAGTATAAGTTAGGTCAACAATAGATCATTGACCATACAACTCCATGTATGTTATAGGAATCAGATAGTTGAACACCGAAGGAAAGTTAGAGTTCGAGTACGACGGTGAACGGTATGATTTTCTCATTCCCCGTATGCTACCTTGGCTACCGGATTTGTGTGTTTATGTGATCACCTAAATAAGATAAATGCACGAATTGGGTTTTTAATGCACTTACTTGTGCTTGTGTTATATTGTTCTTGTTGTATTGTCTTGAACCTATAGTTTGTATAATTCATTAAATGTTTGAATGTGAATGAAGTGTATGTGTGGCCTTGATGTGTAGTGTACTAACCCATTGTATGGGAAGAGGACTTCTAACCATTTCCTAACTAGCTAACATTTCTAACATTGAGAAATTGGAAATTGGAATGAGTAGAAGTCCGATATAGTTTCAGCCACGCGTGAGGATGAGGAGACACAAGAGGTTGGATCCGAATCCTGGCCTTAATCTTTTCCATGGACCAAATCCCTTGAGTGGGTAGCATCCTGGATTAGTGAGCCACCCTAAAGCCCGGTGGTGGGATATCGTAGTCCCTGCCCGGAGGTCACACTGACTTGACTTGAGTATGTAAGTAAGAAGAGTATTTGTATTGTAACGAGCATGGCTAGTGTAAGTCATTGACCACGAGTAAAAGAGTAAGGTACACCCGATTAACCCGGGTGAGTAAAGATGCTAACAAGTATTGCATATGTATTGGAGAAGTGTATCTCCGTACTCGGTAAGTATGAACGGTTGACTCGTATTGTCTTCTTGTATGTACTGAATGGAATGTATGTATGTTCTATGATGTGAATGTATTGTTTCTTATAAAAGCATGTATGTATGTATGGATAAAATGAACCGCATGTATTCGACCAAGTAGTCGGCGTACCCCCGTTAGCACGTGGGGTATGCGAATTTCATATGCAGCGTTTTGCTGAGCCCCTTGGAGCACTGTTTTTATTTTTACAGGTACCCGTGAGAATTGATGGTCGAGCTAAGACCAAGATGATTTCTTTTTGAGTAGTTAGTAGGATGTGGAAGGTGTACCGAGTTGTACACGGCTTGACGCCTTTTTTAGTAGCCGATGTACCATGTGGTACACCCTTTTTGGAGAATTGAATTGTGAACTTAGTATGAATGAGGGAATGTATCAACTCATAATTTTTTAATAGACTTGTAGAGTTGGAATGTATATATACCTTTGAATACTCGGTAATCAAGAATGTAAGTAAGTATTGGGATTGTAGTGTAAGTATTTATGTTGCTCGGTATATTCTAATCCTCAGACCGTTACACTAAGTAGCATGAGCCTAGTTGGTCATGAGATGGCTAACGGCGTTGTATCACCCGTCGGGAGTATGTAAGTATCCGCTGCGTGTAGAGTAAGTATGGAGACGATTAGAGGATAGGATTAGCGGTTGGGGTGTTACAAAAACACAACACTAACTGTTATATATCTTTTTTTCAGGCGATAAAATTATGCATTGTGTATAGGAATCATGGTGTATGTTCAATTAATATAACTTTATCACTTTTTTTAAAAAAATCATAATTTTATTTTATATAAAGTATAAATGATTTCAGCCCTTTTACTCTTTATTTTAATTTTTCACGTTACATTTATCAAGTTAAGATTTTGTGGTTCCTTATTTTATTAAGATAGTTATGCGAACATTTAAGCTACAAAGATTTATAATATTTAACTTAATGTTTTATATTCATTTAACTTTTTTTTAATTTTATTTAACCGGATAAAGTTATATATTTTAACTGATGCAGTTTAAAATTTTCTTTGTATTTATAACATACATGGCAAATGTTATTAAATACATATAAATGTTATTTAATAGTCATATAAAGTAATGATGTTAAATATATATTGAAGCATTGTAAAAAGACAAAAAAAGTTACATTATTAAAATGCATATTAATACCACAAAATTCTCCCTGTAATGTAATATAACTGAATACACAAAGGATGTGTAGTTCGATAGTAAGAATTTAAGATTAAAAGAAAAGGTTGAGATAAGTTGTCATCATTTGTTAATAAAAAAAGTAAAAGTTGTATGATCAGCTCCATGAATTTTGGTTGTGATGAAATCTCTGCTCTGCGCTCATTTACGCATAAAAATAATCTAACGGTTTTAAATTAGAACTAAAAGATACAAAACATTAAAGGGTTAAGATTGCATCCGTCAAAATGGCGAAAAATTACCATCCGTCGCCAAATCGCGCCGGCCGAGAGGCCTCGTATAAGTCATCATTTGGAGGGAAACTGTCGGGGGCCATGTTTATGAAAGTTTGGGTACTCTTGCAATTTATGGAACTTTGACAAGCGGTGGTAATGTGTTTGGTTAGAGCCAAAGAACTAAAGTGCTGTAAATGCTAAATATATTTTGTGATACTAACCATATATTCACTTAATATAGAAGCTAAAGTAGCGACAAAGTTCACTCAACTCATTTTTCACGGTTCCACATCACTATGGCGCTAGGAAGTAAAATAAACACATCTGCCAAACATTTACGAAATTTCCATATCGATGAGGCATTTTAGGAAAGTACTGCATCCTCCAGAAGAAACGAAACATCACCTGACCCATTTTAGGACATTAATTTGATTAAAAAATATCCTAGACACTGGTCACACAACATAAGTCTTATCCACTGATCACTGGAAAAACCATGTAGGAACTACATACCACTGTCTCTAGCGTTGAGCAATTCGTTAATTTATTGGTTATAGTAAAGATAGCTACATATACATAAATTTGTTCCATAAAAAAATATATAGTTGGACAATAAAAACTGTATAGATGTATATGTAAGTAATACATTGAATTATGATATTATTGAAATTCTACTATGCATACAACTTCTTAGGGAAAATTACATTGCCACCAAGGAGGTATGGGAATTACAATGCACACCCATGAGCTTTAGAAAATTACAATGCCCACCCATGAGATATTAAGAAATTACAATGCCCACCCATGAGTTTTAGAAAATTACAATGCCCACCCATGTACTTATCTAAAAAAGGTGAAATCGAATATGTAAAATAAAGATTACCTTAAGAAAAAACTTAGACAATGGTAAACAATTATTAAAAACCCTAAATTAATCTTATATGACCACTTAGAAGTCAAATAAATGAAACATGCCTAAAAATAACAAAATAAAGAAATAAAATCAAATAAAATTAGGTGAACATATATGTAATTCTTCGTAATTTTGCACGTTTTTATTCATTTCATCACTTCAAACGTTGCACGGTGTCAATTAGGTTTCTTTTTATTGCTTGACATAGTTGAATTGATTAATCAATGTAAAATTTACTTAGATCTATGATTTTCACCTCATTATGATAAGTACATGGGTGGGCACTGTAATTTTCTAAAACTAATGGGTGGGCATTGTAATTTCTTAATATCTCATGGGTGGACATTGTAATTTTCTAAAGCTCATGGGTGGGCATTGTAATTCCCCAATACCTCATGGGTGGGCAATGTAATTTTTCCAACTTCTTAAATATATAATAAGCTTAGACTACACAAACTATACAAATTTAAATGTTGCCAAATATAAATACATATGATTTAGTCAATAATCATTCGAGTCATTATCACTGCCCTCATTAGACGTCTCTCCCCACTTCATCATAGCGAGTTTTCATCACTATCAACCAAAGTTCCAAATTGATGACGTCAGCCATAGTGACGTAAACATTATCTAGGGCTTCTTAAGGACCAAAATGCCCCTTCAGTCTTCTATGAAAGGGAGGCTCTTAATTACAACCCAATTATTGCACAAATATTTGAGCTTAAAGAATTTATTCTATCACTATGGTTTAGCCAAACAACATCATTCATCCACAGCAAAATTCTTAAAACTTAGCTCATCACATTCGTGTCGCAAGAGCACTATTCCACAATGTGTAATGTTAATCACTCGTGCTGTATGCCAAACCTTATTACACATCACAAATCCTTGACTTAGGTGTTTTAAAACCAGAATCTTATGTGGAAAAGCATTAACCAAGAGCATAATTATAACGAGGCAATGAGTTGAGTGATCCAATCCCCGTGTTGAACCACTACAATCCCATCAAATTCAAGAAAACGTAGCGTTACATACACTTATTAGATATAAACTTTGAGATTTTTTTTGGTGATAAAACTTTGCAACCACGAGGAAAAGAAAAACCCATCCTTTAGCCGAAGAAATTTGTAAATCGACAAAGTTGTCCTTAATTATCTAATTATAGTTACATGGTTGATTAATTATATACATACCTACTTATAATCTTTTGTCTCCTCGCCACAAACCCAAACTCTACTATTAATAGTAATCCCTTGCTTCTTCTTATCCGAAACCCAAATAAGTACTGAATGTTGAGAGAGGGGGCATCATTTCTTTGGGTAACTATGAAGTTGCTTTCAACTTTTGGTAGCTCAATTATTAAAAAACACACACAGAAACAAAAATGAACCCAATTAATTATGCCATCTTGGACCAAAATTTTGCACTACTAGGTGATGTGGACTTATATAACTTAGCCAATTTAGATTTGACGTTTGTAAATCTTTCCAAGTACGAGATCATTCTGCTGGATTGAGGATCTTTCTCTTCAAGTCTTCATTATTTTATCATTTTAAACCACTCATTTGAGAAGTTTGAAAGATAACGAAAGCCTACACCTGGAATGTTGTAATTGATTATGGTCAGAATAAATCAGGACACGTGCCAGCTGATTAATTATTTGTCATTTACTTTAGACAATATATAGACTATTCAATATGCAATGAATCTTGCTAGCTAGTTGGATCTTTCGCTTTCTCACACTTTTGTTGTCG
This sequence comes from Limonium bicolor, assembly GCA_023374045.1. Lineage (NCBI taxonomy): Eukaryota > Viridiplantae > Streptophyta > Magnoliopsida > Caryophyllales > Plumbaginaceae > Limonium > Limonium bicolor. The sequence goes on from CM041780.1 coordinate 113,993,672, forward strand.
ATGTTTCTTTTAACAATATATAAAAGTCAATTGCAAAAAAACTTCCTAATTTCTGATAATCTATAAGTGATTATTCATCGTGACTTGAAAAAGATAATCCACGCACAGATGAAAGCATGCACTTCTAAAAGAAATTTGAGTTTGCTCCACTGGAGAGAAGGGCCAGAGGAAAAGGAAAAAAAATGTTATACTTGCTGGGTAGAGGAAGAAGGAGAGGAGGCGGAGTACTGGTTCAAGTTGCCTCGTTTGAATATAGGTGATACTTGCTTTTTTTCAAAAGGAAAAAAGGTGTTATACTTGCTCGTTTGAAAAAAGGTTTCTCTGTAATTTCCTTCTTCTATCTTTCACCGCCACACTTGGTCAATATGGTAACCATAGATTCCGAAGTTAACAAATGGATTTGTACCTGCCATTGTGATTTAGGTGTAGCAACATCCATCTAATATGTTCAAAATCTAAAAAGTTACCATTTACAAAAAAAAAAAACAAACAAACAAAAAGGTACACATTTTTAAAACCCAACACCTACTATCTGTTCAAACTTCAAAAAATTTAACAAACACAACAGGAACAATTTTTCAATATATGATAATTAAAATAAAACAACAAATACTTCTAAGAAACTTATTGTCCATCTTTATTGTTTTTTCTTCGTCTCTTTCTTTTTATGTCGCTGCAACAGATGATGAACCAGCAACAGAGGGTTTGTGATTGTTCCAGGGAATTAGCACTAGTCTTAGGGGGTGTTCACATTGAGACGAGGAAACGGATAATGGAATCAGGAAAGAGAATGGAGAGGAAAAGAAAGAAATTCCCTCCAATCAAGAAGTCTGTTTGGTTCCGACTCAAAAACGGAATAGAACTCCCTATAATTCTCTTTATTATTGTTTGGTTTTGGAAATGGGGAATCATCACGTTTTTATGAAAATTATTCTTATTTTATTCATTATTAATATTTTCTTCATTCCAAAATGTAATCATTCAAGCGTATCTAATCATTTTCAAAACATAAGTTATTCCATATTTTTCTCATAATACCCCATATTATTAATTAATTATTTTTAAAATCTTACGAAATAACTATATGTTCTTTTTTACCATTTTCAAATTATGTAATATTCATTTTAATGTTAAAAATAATAAGATAAGTTGGAAATCTAATATTAGTTTAAATAGTAAAATAAATTATTATTAGATTTACAAAATATTTTTGTTGCAAAAATAAAGATTCTTAATGAAATATTATTATTAGATTTACAAAATATTTTTGTTGCAAAAATAAAGATTCTTAATGAAGTATTATTATCTGATGGTTCTGGCTAATCATTGAAGAAACTTTTTTTTTCGAGAAAACTCTCACCGTCATAGAAATAGAAATGCTGACTCTGATTTGTGTGAGGAAAAATAATTATTTGCAGGAAAGAGAGGAAAAATAATTATTTGTAATGGTAACTCACACTTTTTTAGGGAAACAAATAATTTACATGGAGGAAAGAGAGAAAGCCGGAGGAAACTGAAAAGTTTTCCACGGGAATATGCGGGCAATAAGGAAGAGGGGTTTTGGGGGTTTACAAAAAAAATTTGGGGGAAACTAAATTACTAAAAAGTCTAAACAAACAATATCAAAGGGAATGATACCGTTCACTAGTGCAGAAAATGTTTTTAACCACGGTTATTTTTCCTATATACCACGGTTAGAAACCGTGGTATATACTCACGTCGCATATAGAAAATAACTATAAACCACGGTTTAAAACCGTCGTTTAAAATCGAGACTATATACCACGGTTTGTTATGACCGTCGTTTAAGACCGCTTTCTGACGCGGTCTCACCGATTTTATATGATGGTTAGCGTACAAACCATGCTATATAGTGCATTTTTTATACGACGGTTATGACTAGAACCGTGGTATAAAGCACCCTAAAAACGACGGTTTTTTAATAAACCGTGGTTTATAACCTCGTTACATTGAGTTTTAAACCACGGTTTTTACTTACCTGTGGTTTTTTTTTTCTTTTTTTTAGTTCACATATACAACCTGTACAGGGCATCCAACTGGTATTACCCTTTGGTAACCAACCACGCTATATATGACCATAAACCAAGTTGTCAATTTGAATTGCAACATCGAAAATGAATTGCAAACAAACTCATTCAAACTTTAAAAAATAAGAGAGAGTTGAACTTTACAAACGTTGAGTCTACGTTGCTTCAGCACAAGCAAAAGTGTAAGTCTAACTACACTAGAATAAGATCTAAGAAACGCTCAAGTAATTTCTACACCAAAACTGTGATAAATGATCTCTTACAAAGTCCAGATCCGCTTTGGAATACGTGCCCCGTGCTTTTGTGAAAAAAAAAAAACGATATGTCCATACAAAGAAACTGATCATCATTAGTACACACAATTTTATTTAAAATGCAATAATTTTAACTACAACTGTGATTGGTATCGGTTACCTTGTCATCATCATCAAGCGTGTCAATATTTTGAACAATCTCATACATGTACCACATCACATAATAGCCACAGCTCCATGAATCAGGCTGTTTAGGACACTGTCATCACACCATCCATAAATTACCAACTTTAGACAGATCAAGAAATCAAGTTTAACTTTAATAATACAAAAATGCATAAATTAAATGATTACTTACACGTATGTATTGGAAGTTCAAGATGGAGAATGGTTTCTTCGCATCACTTAAACCAAGCTTATGGCCCTTGCATAAATATAGCATTTTAAAATGAAGCCATTTAATTCCAATAATCCAGGACAAGCTTAAAATAAATACAAAATGCATTAACATTTTAAATACTCACTTCTTCAAATATTTCTCTATAGTGATCTCTCAAAGGTCATCAGCACCCAATGGGTCTAGTATCAACAAGCATGAGGTGTCGATACACAACACCATCAACATCCAATGATTGCTACCACAGGTAAAATAAAGAATGTGTTGTAGAACAATATTTTAATTATCACATAATGTAATTAGGAAGCAAAAAATTCTAGTTATTGTGTACTTACATCTGATGATATGGGATTAGTAAATATTTGCTTCGTCTTCACACCGCAGCACAAAATCCCTGCCTCACGTGCTGTGCACATCCTTCATCCAATGCCTGCTGACTTGCTGACATCAATTGTGGATACAAGATAGTGATGGTAGATAATCTCTTGTTCGATATCAGTCTAGTAGTCAAACACATAAACAACATTTTTTCAAAAGATATGTTAAATAGCTTAAAAATTGAAAGATAATTTAATAATTTAAAAGATACTTACACACAATATTCCTGAATCATAGAGATGTTAAGCAGATCTCCCATCAAAAAATTTCTTGATCGCTGGTTCTCGTAGATCGCAGATCACAGATCTCGGGGGAGTGGAAAATATGGGGACACTTTCATGTTGAAGTTGGTGATAGACTGCTCCCTCGTCATGAAAAAGTCATACAACATTCTTTGTTTGTCTGTCAACTTCTTCAGAAACTTGGGTGTTAGAATGGGGGATCTCCTAGGAGTCATATCGAAAGGTTTCACCACTTCCTTTCTCACACTCTAACTCTCCTCATTTGATTTCACCACTTCCTTCCCCTAATCCATTTTCCTCTTCTTAACCGGTCTTAATTCCTTATCAATCTAATAGTATACAAAATTTAAATAATAAACATACCAGTCAACAATCAAGTTAAAAAATAAATAGTAAGCATGTAAATAGTTTACCTTGTCACTGACATCAATGAGAGAATATGGCCATGGAACAACTGAAGATTGTGCTTGAACTAATTTACTCCACTGATTCCACTCCAATGGAAGCGGAGAGTCCTCATGGCCACGTACAATGTCGTCTACCAACACACGAGCGTGGAGAGGTGGGATGGGCTTGAAATGTACTACAGTGTTCGGTCCGGTCTGTAAAACCTGACCATATGCAACATGCACAGTCCCACCATCCAACACTTGAAACAGATGGCATAATTTAGCCACCTGCATCAACTCACAACAGTGAGCAAGCTAATAAAATTATATTGTTTTTAAAAGTAATGTTAAAATAACTAAGGAGGAAAAAAGAACAAACCGAAAGGTTTTCATAAGGAAATGTGTCTCTGGTAGAAGAAGAAGGTGCAGGATGATCGACCATCGGAGTATCCACCGTCGTGGTAGGAGCAGACGTCGGTGTAGGATCATCGACCATAGGAGTATCCGCCGTCGTGGTAGGAGCAGACGTCGGTGTAGCAGTAGGTGCCGGTGTAGGATCGTCGGCCACTGTCGGTGTATCCGCCGTCGCGGTAGGAGCAGACATCGGTGTAGGAGTAGGTGTCGGTGTAGGAGCATGCACCTGGCCCAATACTAAAGCCTCAAGTCTTCGTAGGTGCTCCTCGTAGCCTTGACGCTCCTCAGCAAAACATCTTTTCGACTCCTGCACCCGTGCATCCACCATTCTCTCTATCATTTCAGCCTGTGGTACTCTCGATCGAGACAAAGGAAACATGTACTTTTGGCGAACTTCCCCTCCAATCCCCTGCACTATCCCTGGATGATCCTTTTGCCCAAGGGCCTTATCCAGTGGATCATCCTGAGACGGAGGGGCTAGAACCATCTCCCATCGCTCAGAAGATCCAGACTATTTTAAATTACAAAAATATTAGAAATGACTTACTAATTAGTAAACAACAAGCCAACTCAGCAGTCTCGCTCTACGGGAACACATATATTCCCTCGTCATTTTTCTTCATGCGACCCAGCATATATGTCTGCACCCTATTTTCATCTTCAACATTCTCAATAACTGACTGAGTGTCGTATTCATTAACTTTCGTCAGCAAGCCCTCGCTCTTCCACTTCTCCAAGCGCCTCGTATATCCAGCTCGCCCCATGAAGTGCTTATATATATTCTTCGCCCGGTTACGTCTCGCTTGTTATTGACGTAATTGTTACAAAATTAGTATATTTGTAAGTTATACATAATAATAAAAATATTTGTTAAATTTTATTCCTTAAATAGTTAAGAAAAAATAATTGTAAAAGTACCTTAAATTCTTTAGTCTGGCGACGGTCGTAGAATCTCTTCCAGTCCTCCTCTGTGATCATACCATCATACACTACCCACGGCGGTGACCTTTTGGAGCCCGCTTTGGTAATCCATCCATCTACCAACCGATGCTTGAACTGTCGCAGCGAAGTCGCTAGAAGTGATTCAATCTTAGTCCGAAGATCATCCGCGACTTTGTACCGCTTCTGCACCATTTGCCACATGATGTCTTTGTCTGCCTTTTCTTGATACTTCCAATCCTTATTAATCAAGCAATGGGATTTTACCATCAATCCCAAGTAAGAAGCAAACTACTGCTTCGACCCACCAGAATGTCTGAGGTACTTGTCCCAAACCAAATCGATGGGAGAATCCTTCTTCACCTTCAACCCACGGGTCGGTCCACGTCCCTTCCGAGGGTTTTGCGAAGTAGATGCAGCTAGTGGTTCTTCAGCAGGGACGTCATCGTCAATATCATCCAACCCCAACAGTACGTCCTCTTTGACTCTATCGTCAGGATCCATAATCTGAAAAATAATCAATAATTAACAAGGTTAATACAAACATCTACTTAATCAAATATTGAAATATGACAAAATGAAATATATAATATTGTCAACCAGACTTACTAAATAACATTTCATCATTCAATCCACAATCCTTCATTGTGGTTGGACCTTCGATATTCAAAATTAGTTACGCTATCCACCTCCATCGGCAACTGAATAGGTACATCTGTTCATCTTCACAATCGTATTCATCCTCATCAACAATATCATCAATCCCAACTATCGATCTTTTACTCTGTATTACAATAGATCATCCGGGATTACACTGATCGCGACAGTTGTAACACCCCTACCGCTAATCCTGTGCTTACCGTCCAATCATCCCTTAATTCTATCAGTTCGCAGCGGAATACTACTACTTACTACGGCGGGTGGTACAACGCCGCTAACTGCCCATACGGCTAGCTAGGCTTACCTTACTTACAGTCACGGTCTGATGCTCAAAGTATACCGAGCTACTACCACATTGCATACCGAATACAAAAGATAACATTCTTACATTACCGGATCACCGAGTATTTAAAGTATTTAATTACATTCCCTTTTCCAATCTACCCAAAAATAATGAGTTTAACAACTACTCATCTATACCAATGCTCCATCCTTTCATTATCCAAAAAGGTGTACCTGTAACACCCCTACTACGCACATAACACTACTTGAAGTCGCAGCGGAATTTAAACAACTAAACAGTAACTAAACGAATGGTGCTACAACGCCGTCAACCACCCACGTGGTTAACAAGGCTGAATAGATACAATTGTACCGGTCTGATGATCAGACTCCCGAGCATAGAACTAATATCCATATAAATACATTAAACAAAATACCGAGTGTTTACATACATTCTTCACTGTTAAACATCACTGTAACACATTCATAACCAATATATACCGCCACGGGAGCACAGGCGCATCCCGGGCCAACATCCAAAAGTAATCAAAAGTAAACCTGCATCCTAGGATCTAAAGCCACTCCGCTTCTTCGATCCTCATCCTGCAGTATAAGAAATATGGATCCCCCGAGGGGGTCAGCAACCCTTGGCTGGTATGGTTAACGCGCAGCCCATCGGCTACCGGGATACGCGCAACTAATTGTCATGATAACATGACATTCATTTTTATACATAACATAATATGTGGCATAACATCAATAGTGCACAGCACAACATCACATACACAGTGGATCTTCATTCCACAATAACAAACCTCGAAGGTCAAATAACATAAGAGCCTAGAGAATGATTCACCCTCATGTTAAGCTCGTTACACACACTCATTACCGTTCTGTTATTCAAACGAGTAACTTAAGTCACAGATGGTTCGGATATAGTGACCCGAACACACCACACAAACACATGTTCCCACTAAACTGATCATAAGTCAGAATAGGTAAGCTTTGGAGGAAGCTAGCGGGAGATCGAACGCCAAATTAAGGAGAACAATCTTAACAACATAAGAGTCGAATCTGATTCAGATATCTACTCTTAACTTACATGCATGACCGGACAACCGGATTCCTCACTTCCTAGTTAACACTTGTTAGAAGTTCATGGTGGAACTTAACAACCAATACACAATAGGTGGTAAGTCATGTTAGACACACACAAGGGAAATGAGTCACATCATAACATCACAATAATATGAACAACTGTAAACTCATTACATGTTTAGATCTTATAACGTCATAAACACACAGAAAAACATACAACACACAAGCCGGTGTAAACCGGTAGGCAACAGACTGCAAGAAAACCATACCTTGGTCCTTGCCTCGATTCGTTTCCACCTTGAGAGAATCCTAAACACATTAGTAACGTCGGTTAATTAACGCACTAATCCATTGTTAACTTGTTACTTCACATATCTATTTTATTTTATTTTCACACTTGTTATAACTCTTCGCCATTTTAATTACCATTATAACACTCCTAACATGCCTTAATTAACCTCACACCATCTTTACTAGTTAATTACCATTTTTAGACATTTTCCCCACTTAAAACAACAATCTTGGTCCATACAGTGGCCCGTCCGAACTTGTGTCCGAACCTCCAAGTTCGGACGCAAGCCGTGACTTTAGACAGAAAACAGACACACGTCCGAACTTATGTCCGGACTTCGGAAGTTCAGACGTGAGTCGAGGACAACTCTAGACAGAAATCCATGCGTCCAAACATGTGTCCAGACTTCCCAAGTTCGGACACAGTTCGAGGATAATCCTAAGGAAGAATGGGTACGTCCGAACTAGTGTCCGGACTTCCCAAGTTCAGACACTGTTCGCGAGTGAGAATTCTTTTACCCAACAGAGCCTGTCCGAACTTCCATGTCCGGACGGAAGTTCGGACAAGGCAAAATGCTCAATTTCCAAGTTTTCAAACACTTAGCCAAATTTCACCAAAGCCTCCAACACTTATAGTATTTACTCCCTAGGTTCCTAAGTGGTATTCCTTGCCTATTCTAATCATTATACCAAGATATTCCTTCCACACAACATCATTACTTAAACCTCATTTCTTACAAACTAAAACTCCTTATGTCATCCTTGAAATCCCTTTTTCTAAGCTTACACTTTCTCCTTATTTTACCAAAGTTTGCCTAAGCCCTTACCTAAGTCCAAAATGACTTTGGTACATACTAAAACCTCAAGATAATGCCTAAGTCCTTATTACCCTCTAGAACACTTCCTAGTTCATCAAAATTCCTTTAAAACATCTTGAACTCCTTATGCATTTCCTAAATTTCAACATAGGTTCTCCTAGCATTTTGTTACACCAAAGCACATTGTTTTCACCATTAAACACCCAAGAACACTAAGAATCACCAAGAACACTCTCATACACAAAACTTCGCTCAAATCTCACTACATTAAAATATAATGCATAACTTAAATTGCATGGCTCTTAGGCCCTTAAAGTGCTTAAATCATAAACACTGAATTTCCACAATATATAAGCCTTTGACCTGCAAATACATACAACAAGACATATGTTCTTTTACTAGTCTCCTTGAGAACATTTACTAGGTCATTCACCTTTTGCTCTTTAGGTAGTTTTAACAAGCATTATAAGCTCATTTCTCCTAAGGCATTAAAACAACATTAGGTTAGTATATTTACCTCTTTTCCAAACAACTTCTTTCTTGTTTCCTTATAAAACCGGTAAGGTATTTGATTCCTTGTCAAGTTCTAAACAATATACAAACATCATAATGAGTATTCAAGCTTTAAGCTTCATCTCATTGTAAACCCTAATTTTACATTATTTCAAAAACATTAATGTAGTTGTTTTACCTTGATCTTTGAAGAGAGTTTGAATATCTATGAAGAGAGGACTCCACCTAGTCCTTGAAAGGTTGGAATGAAGCTAAAACAAAGCCATGTAAAGAGCACCTTCAATGGGTATTTTCGGTCACAACAAAAACATGAAGGAAATAAAGTTTTTATTTGAGATTCCTTACCTAGAAGCAAAGAGAGTAATAATATGTAGAAATACAAGCTCAAGCTCCTTCAATGGTGGAACTCCATGGCACCAAAATGGTGGTCTTGGAATTTTAAGAAGATAGAAATGAAGAGCTTGAGGAGAGGAAGAAGATGGTGGTCTTAGAATTTGATTTGCTTAAGTGAGCTATGAACTATTGATGGTCAAAGGTGGTGAAATGGTGGTGGTGCTGTAGTACCGTGAGAGATGAAGAAGAGAGTTGAAGAAGGAGTTTGGAACCGTGTGAAATGAGAAAGAAATGAGAAGGTAAGTTGCTTTTGAAGATATTTGTTAATAAAGTAAAGTAAATAGTACTTAACTTGTCATCTTTATTTAACTAATGAGCTAACAAGAGTGGTGAGTCACCACCCTTAAAAACTGGCCCCCAATAGTAATATGAGGGTATTTTAGTCTTTGTTGAACATTTAATTACTTAATACAACATATGTTACAAAATAGCTTATTAAAATCACTATTCATGAAAACAAGGCACATAGAAGTGAAATTTTTGATTTCCTATTGATATAGACATCCAAATGTGATATTATATAGTACACATATATATTTAAGAGTAGTGATGGACATCTTGCCACTCAAAACTCATTTACAAGACAATTTTTCAAAAATGTGCTTTAAGACTCCTTAAAGCACATTTTGTGTTTAAACTTGTTTTCAAGCTTGGTTTTCTTTGGTAATTGATTTAATATGTTCATTAGTATATAAATGAGTTCTTGGTAAGTTCATTAGGTCTTATCCAAGTTTATTCCAAGCTTAGAGCACATTTTAGCCTTATTGGCCTTAAGGTATTTAATTGTGTTCTTTATGGTTTAAATTGTTTACTAATGTTTCTAAGACTCTTTTAGTCTTAATACACCATATTTAGGTGTTTAAACAACAAAACTAGGTTTGGGGTATTTCAATCTACCCCCTTAAAAGAACTTTGTCCCCAAAGTTCATACTTCCACATATCCTAAATATTAGAAGACGGGAATACTTATAAACAATACTTCCATACATCATTAACAACACACTTACATAACATTGGACACAAGGTCCATACAACATAACATCGGGTACATAACATTGGACACAAGGTCCATACAACATTATCCACATCATTCAGACACAACGGTCTGTAACATAACAACATAACATAGACGATGTATTTAAATACACGTCGTACTTACATAACCGAAACGGCTCTACCCCCCTTAAAAAGGGGTACGCCCCGTACCCTATACACATAAGCACTAAGAAGTAAACAATGACGGGTACTTCGCCTTCATCTTATCTTCCAGCTCCCAAGTGGCCTCCTCAACGTCCTGGTTAGACCAAAGAACTTTCACCAGTCTCACAGACTTATGGCGAGTGTCTCGAGTCTTAGTATCCAGAATCCGTACCGGAGTCTCCACTGATCGCATGGTCGGCTCTAAGGTTAGCCTTTCAGGCTGAAGCACATGAGACGGACGAGACATATATTTCTTCAACTGGGACACATGAAATACATCATGTACCTTGCCCAGCTCGGCGGGTAGATCAAGTCTGTAAGCTACCGGGCCGATCCGCTCCGTCACAACATAAGGCCCCACATATTTTGGGCTCAACTTGCCTTTCTGGCCAAAACAAATACTCCCTTCATGGGGGATACTCTCAAAAACCTGATCGCCCACGGCGAACTCCAGGTCACGTCTGCGCACATCTGCGTACGACTTCTGTCTATCCTGAGCTGCCTTCATGTTAGCCCGGTCTGGCGAACTTCTACCTGAACTTGTTCAAGATACTTTGGTCCTATAATGACCATCTCACTCGACTCATCCCAGCATAATGGTGTGCGGCATGGTCTACCGTACAAGGCCTGGAAGGGAGACATCTTGATCGATGCATGATAACTGTTGTTGTAACTAAACTCGATCAGATGCAACTTATCAATCCAGCTGGTCTGAAAGTCAAGTGCACATGCACGTAGCATATCCTCAAGTGTCTGAATGGTGCGCTCACTCTGACCATCGGTCTGTGGGTGAAACGCTGTACTCAATTTCAGTTTGGTACCCAATGCTTCTCGTGTAGACTTCCAATATCTCGATAAGAATCTGGTATCTCTGTCAGATACAATTGTTTTCGGTACACCATGATGTCTTATAATTTCTCTATCAAAGAGTTCTGCCAGTTTTGCCACTTTCCAGGTGTCCTTCATCGGAATGAATCGGGCCACCTTGGTCAGTCGGTCAACAACAACCCATATCATATTCAGACCTCCCCTTGTAGGCTGAAGCCCTACTACGAAGTCCATGGAAATGTCATGGAACTTCCACTCAGGCACTGGCATTGGCTGTACCATACCACCAGGCCTTCGGTGCTCAAACTTGACCTTCTGACAAGTGAGACACCTCAACACATAGTCATTTACATCTTTTTTCATTCCAGTCCACCAAAAATATCTTTTCATACCTTTATACATCTTTGAAGCTCCGGGGTGAATCGAAGTAGTAGAACAATGGGATTCACTCAATATGTGCTCCTTCAACTCAGCGCTACTCCTAGGTATACACAGTCGGCCATTAAGCCTAACTAGGTCATCATCGTGGAGTCTGAAGTCGTACTTCTGACCCTCGAATGTGCCATCAATAAGCTTCTGTATAATCTCCATCATGTACTGATCCGTCATCTGAGCACTCCGCACCTCTTCAACCAAGCCAGTATGAGAGACTAGCGAATGGAGAGAGTGTGCTCGGTGACTCAATGCGTCAGCTACCACATTTGCCTTACCCTCCTTATATTGCAGATTGATGTCATAGTCATTCAGAAATTCAACCCACCTTCTTTGTCTCATGTTCAACTCCTTCTGAGTGAACAAGTACTTTAAGCTTTTGTGGTCAGAATAGATTGTCACACTTACCCCATACAAATAATGTCGCCATATCTTCAATGCGAAGACAATGGCACCCAACTCTAGATCGTGGGTAGGGTAGTTCTCCTCATGCTTCTTCAGCTGTCGGGAGGCGTATGCTATGACCTTCCCGTGTTGCATCAATACACAACCCATACCTCTGCCTGAAGCGTCGCAATAGACCTCAAAACCATCTGGACCGTCTGGTATAGTCAAGACTGGTGCAGATGTCAGAGCATCCTTGAGACTCGTGAAAGAACTCTCACAGTCGACTGTCCACTCGAATGGTGCATCCTTCTTCATTAAGGAAGTCATCGGCTTCGAGACACTGGAGAAGTCCTTCACAAACCTCCTATAATAACCTGCCAGACTGAGGAAGCTCCTGATATCGGTAACTGTCTTCGGCCTTGGCCAGGTGCGCACAACATCAATCTTTGCCGGATCAACAGCGATCTCGGCTTCAGAAATCACATGTCCAAGAAAGGATACTTGGTTCAACCAAAATTCACATTTCGAAAACTTTGCATATAACTGATTCCTCCTCAATGTTTGTAACACATTTCTCAGGTGGCTTTCGTGCTCACCTCTCGATTTCGAGTACACAAGAATATCATCGATGAAGACTACCACAGACTTGTCCAACTGATCTTGGAACAAGCGGTTCATTAAGTCCATGAACTTAGCTGGTGCATTTGATAAGCCAAACGGCATAACTGTGAACTCATAGTGCCCATACCTAGTCCTGAATGCTGTCTTTTCGATGTCACTGTCACGGATGGCAATCTGGTGGTATCCGGAACGTAGGTCAATCTTGGAGAATACTGATGCTCCCCTCAGCTGATCAAATAGATCGTCGATGCGTGGTAAAGGGTAACGGTTCTTCACCGTAACAACATTCAGCTCCCGATAGTCAATAGACACGCGGAGGCTACCGTCCTTCTTCTTCACGAAGAGGACCGGCGCTCCCCATGGTGAAACACTAGGGCGGATAAAGCCCTTGTCAAGTAGGTCTCTCTCTGCTCCTTGAGCTCTGTCATCTCTGCTGGAGCCATACGATAAGGTGCTTTCGCAATGGGTCCAGTGCCCGGAACTAAGTCAATCTCAAACTCCACTTCCCGTGCTGGCGGCATGCCCGGAAGTTCCTTAGGAGATACATCAGGAAACTCCGACACTACCGGCACATCTGGGCTAAACTCTGGATCTCTCTCTATGTCCTGGACATAGCAGAGGTATACATCACTCCCTCGTCGTAGTTCACGACACATAGCCATGGCGGTGATGATCTGAGTCGAAGGCTCCCTGGGCCTCTGGCGGTAAGATATAGTAACCCCAGATGGAATCCGAAGAAGCAGTCGATGCTCGGCACATAGGATTCTGCCCTTGTACCGCTCCAACCAGTTCATCCCGACAATCACATCAAAGCCAAGTCCGTCGAACTCTATCAAGTCGATCGGAAACTCTTCACCTCTGATTCTTACAACAGCATTCGGTGGTAGCGGGTGCACCTGATCCGCTCTTTCGAAGGGAGAGTGACTAGAAAGTCACTCCATCCCGTCTAACCCCAGCCTCTTCGCAAAAGATAGCGAAATAAATGTGTGTGAGGCTCCGGAGTCGAACAAGATCGAAGCGTCCACGCCATTGATGGAAAGGTACCGGTGAGGATTGTGCCGCTCTTGCGGCTTCTGCCTCATTGCGACACTCAGTGACCTCCCGTTCCGAGTCACGCCTAATTCATTGGCAAACTAATAAGTACTGGGTAACAACACGGTTGATATACTTCAATAACTCCACTTTATTCATTAACACATTTCTCTTACAACATTGTTGGTTTACACGGTTGACATAACTTAACACATACATAACTTCCTTAACATATACTGGCCTAACACATTACACAATTATACAAGGCTTTAAAACTGTCTGAAGGTCAAATTCAAACGTCCGGGTTTCATGTGTGTGGCATTGATCACTGCCGACGGTGCGGTATTTAGTTTGATCTTTCTGATGCCATGGTATAGCATCCTTGACTGCCCACCCATGATTAACACATCTCCCGATTTCAACACTAGCTTCTTTGCGAGGTCAGCACGCTTCTGTTCGCCATACACAAATACTGCGGTATCACCAATGGACCAAGACATCACGGGTACTCCCTTACTTAGAGACTCGGGTGACTCGTCCTTGTCTTGGTGTAACCCTAACCGTCCACCTTTCTGGTAGAAGTTCACAATACACAAATCTGCTTTCACATCTGGAATTGAACCCGTTTCAACTTGTTGAGCAATTCCCACGGCGTGATTAACAACCGCAAGGAACTCCTCAGGTATACTTGGTACTGTTGCTCCGTCTTCAGCTCGCACTTCTTGATATGTCTTGGTTGTAAGGGTTTCCAGTCCTTACCCATGCACATCATCTTCAACTGCATTCTTGATCCGTTCGGGTATTCGGGTGTGTAGAAACCTCCTGGTTTAGCTCCAAGTTTGTCGCATCGTCTGATGACATGGATTTGTGCTTCCGGTTGTCAGGTATCCATTTAAGAGTATCATACCTGGCTGGATACCGACATTGCTCCATTGGAAAGTCGGTGATGTTGATGGTGGTTTCTTCAGGGTTGGTGTGGGTGGGATTGGATAACATATATTGAAGGTTCCTTTAAGTTTAGAATTATCTAATTAGGTGACGTTCATACTATACTTTAACTTTTCACTCACATGATGACACATTGGACTCACTAGTACACACATGCATGAAATGCGGTATGCAATCACTTATTACATTCAACAGTTTAGGCGGTACCTGGTCTAGAAGAGGGCCCTGGCGCCTCAGACCGGTCCACCACATTCAGGGCGGCCTGCTAGTCCCGACCCCTTCCCCTTCTGGGAATCAGTGTATCTCTGATCTGTGGGTGGCTGGTTAGCCGTATTCGGGCCATCAATAGCTGCTGTGGCCTTACCCTTCCACTGGCACCTTGGGCTTGTTGACTCTACTGTTGGGGTTCCGCTAACACTCGTAGTCACGGTGACCCCACTTCTCTCAGTAACGGCATGCACTCATTTCCCTTGCAGTCCTTGCCGGGGTGGTCTCCATTGCACCACTTACAGTAATAGTGGCGCTCCGGTCCAGAGCCCGTGCTAGCTGCTATCACAATACACTATCAATACTGTCTCACAACTTATCAACATACACTTCAACTTATCACACAAGATTAAATAATTACCTTAGGTGAGTAAGAGCGTAGGGGCTTCGCGCATAAGCATATATGAGCTTCAGTGGCTCCTCAGCTGTGGTGGTTTGGGCTTGGCCCTTGTCACCTGGTGCTGACTCTTCTGGGGCTGGGAATAAGGTTTCTTCTTCTTCTTTCCCCCCAGTACCCCTGCGGACTCTGGCCCTCGCTCGTGGCCTTGCGCTTGTGCGCATTCTCCTCGTCCCTCAGACGGACGGTGATCTCCACCTTAGCAGCGGCATGATAGCACTCCTGAATTTAGGACGTCAGTCATGCCCCGCAAACATACTCACAAACTCAGATTAATACTCACTTGTAGACTACACATATTCACTCACTCTTTATTTAAATTACCTGCAAGGTAGTATACTCAGCTGGGCCCCATCCCATAGCGAAGACGGTGGCTGAGACCGTTGTAGAAACGGTTTACCAGCAACCCGGTTCGAGTATCCCAGGTCGGTAACAGGTGGATAAGGCCGGTGAATGCAGTGTAATACTCATCAACCGACACCTTGTCCCCCTGCCTCAGACTATCCAGCTCCAGGCGCTTGGCTCTTGAACATGCACAGGGTAGTATTTGGCTCGCAGTAGAGCCGTTGTACTCCCTCCATCCAAACTGAGGATCCGCCATTCGGTCCTCTCTCACAAGCTCCACCAATTCTGTGCCGAACCCTTCAGGTAGTAAGCGGCTAGACGGACCTTAGCCTCTGCAGGTACAGCCAAGGTCGTAGGCGGTCTCCAACTCGGAGTGTACGCCTCCAGCTTACGTGGGTCAGTCTCCCCATGAAATGAAGGGGGTCTCAAGTCTGCCAATGCCTTGACCAATTGGTCTCTCGTGGCGGTGGCGGCGGTGGTGGTTGAACTCCGGGCGTCTGCCCCTGCTGAATCGCAGCTACAAGCTGGGGTACCTTTGGGCTACAGCCTCAGCCATAACCTGGGCCGTAGTATTCTCGCCCTGGTCACCCGTATCTCCATTGCCGCCTCCGCGGCCTCGACCTCGCGGTCTACCTGACATCTGAATTCACATGAACATTATTAGCATTATGCTTACACACTTATCGGTTCCAACGGTTGAAACGTTTCCCGACAACAAGGTACTCCACACTTGGTTAGTGGTTAACCTTTCCATAACTGATCACTTAGGAACTGTAGTTAGGTTTCCTAACTCGGTATATTCCTAAGCTCGGTATTCTAGTCATCAGACGTACTTCGCTCTGATACCATTTTTGTAACACCCCTACTACGCACACATACACTACTTGAAGTCGTAGCGGAATTTAAACAACTAAACAGTAACTAAACGAATGGTGCTACAACGCCGTCAACCACCCACGTGGTTAACAAGGCTGAATAGATACAATTGTACCGGTCTGATGATCAGACTCCCGAGCATAGAACTAATATCCATAAATACATTAAACAAAATACCGAGTGTTTACATACATTCTTCACTGTTAAACATCACTGTAACACGTTCATAACCAATATATACCGCCACGGGAGCACAGGCGCATCCCGGGCCAACATCCAAAAGTAATCAAAGTAAACCTGCATCCTAGGATCTAAAGCCACTCCGCTTCTTCGATCCTTATCCTGCAGTATAAGAAATATGGATCCCCGAGGGGGTCAGCAACCCTTGGTGGTATGGTTAACGCGCAGCCCATCGGCTACCGGGATACGCGCAACTAATTGTCATGATAACATGCATTCATTTTTATTACACACTAACATAACATAATATGTGGCATAGCGTATCATAGTGCACAGCACACATCACATACACAATGGATCTTCGTTCACAATAACAAACTCGAAGGTCAAATAACATAAGAGCCTAGAGAATGATTCACCCTCATGTTAAGCTCGTTACACACACTCATTACCGTTCTATTATTCGAACGAGTAACTTAAGTCACAGATGGTTCGGATATAGTGACCCGAACACACCACACAACACATGTCCCACTAAACCGATCTAAGTCAGAATAGGTAAGCTTTGGAGGAAGCTAGCGGGAGATCGAACGCCAAATTAAGGAGAACAATCTTAACAACATAAGAGTCGAATCTGATTCAGATTGATATCTACTTAACTACATGCATGACCGGAAACCGGATTCCTCATTCCCAGTTAACATTGTAGAAGTTCATGGTGGAACTTAACAACCAATACACAATAGGTGGTAAGTCATGTTAGACACACACAAGGGAAATGAGTCACATCATAACATCACAATAATATGAACAACTGTAAACTCATTACATGTTTAGATCTTATAACGTCATAAACACACAGAAAAACATACAACACACAAGCCGGTGTAAACCGGTAGGCAACAGACTGCAAGAAAACCATACCTTGGTCCTTGCCTCGATTCGTTTCCACCTTGAAAGAATCCTAAACACATTAGTAACGTCGGTTAATTAACGCACTAATCCATTGTTAACTTGTTACTTCACATATCTATTTTATTTTATTTTCACACTTGTTATAACTCTTCACCATTTTAATTACCATTATAACACTCCTAACATGTCTTAATTAACCTCACACCATCTTTACTAGTTAATTACCATTTTTAGACATCATTTCCCCACTTAAAACAACAATCTTGGTCCATACAGTGGCCCGTCCGAACTTGTGTCCGAACCACCAAGTTCGGACGCAAGCCGTGACTTTAGACAGAAAACAGACACACGTCCGAACTTATGTCCGGACTTCGGAAGTTCGGACGTGAGTCAAGGACAACTCTAGACAGAAATCCATGCGTCCGAACATGTGTCCGGACTTCCCAAGTTCGGACACAGTTCGAGGATAATCCTAAGGAAGAATGGGTACGTCCGAACTAGTGTCCGGACTTCCCAAGTTCGGACACTGTTCGCGAGTGAGAATTCTTTTACCCAACAGAGCCTGTCCGAACTTCCATGTCCGGACGGAAGTTCGGACAAGGCAAAATGCTCAATTTCCAAGTCTTCAAACACTTAGCCAAATTTCACCAAAGCCTCCAACACTTATAGTATTTACTCCCTAGGTTCCTAAGTGGTATTCCTTGCCTATTCTAATCATTATACCAAGATATTCCTTCCACACAACATCATTACTTAAACCTCATTTCTTACAAACTAAAACTCCTTATGTCATCCTTGAAATCCCTTTTTCTAAGCTTACACTTTCTCCTTATTTTACCAAAGTTTGCCTAAGCCCTTACCTAAGTCCAAAATGACTTTGGTACATACTAAAACCTCAAGATAATGCCTAAGTCCTTATTACCCTCTAGAACACTTCCTAGTTCATCAAAATTCCTTTAAAACATCTTGAACTCCTTATGCATTTCCTAAATTTCAACATAGGTTCTCCTAGCATTTTGTTACACCAAAGCACATTGTTTTCACCATTAAACACCCAAGAACACTAAGAATCACCAAGAACACTCTCATACACAAAACTTCGCTCAAATCTCACTACATTAAAATATAATGCATAACTTAAATTGCATGGCTCTTAGGCCCTTAAAGTGCTTAAATCATAAACACTGAATTTCCACAATATATAAGCCTTTGACCTGCAAATACATACAACAAGACATATGTTCTTTTACTAGTCTCCTTGAGAACATTTACTAGGTCATTCACCTTTGCTCTTTAGGTAGTTTTAACCAGCATTATAAGCTCATTTCTCCTAAGGCATTAAAACAACATTAGGTTAGTATATTTACCTCTTTTCCAAACAACTTCTTTCTTGTTTCCTTATAAAACCGGTAAGGTATTTGATTCCTTGTCAAGTTCTAAACAATATACAAACATCATAATGAGTATTCAAGCTTTAAGCTTCATCTCATTGTAAACCCTAATTTTACATTATTTCAAAAACATTAATGTAGTTGTTTTACCTTGATCTTTGAAGAGAGTTTGAATATCTATGAAGAGAGGACTCCACCTAGTCCTTGAAAGGTTGGAATGAAGCTAAAACAAAGCCATGTAAAGAGCACCTTCAATGGGTATTTTCGGTCACAACAAAAACATGAAGGAAATAAAGTTTTTATTTGAGATTCCTTACCTAGAAGCAAAGGAGAGTAATAATATGTAGAAATACAAGCTCAAGCTCCTTCAATGGTGGAACTCCATGGCACCAAAATGGTGGTCTTGGAATTTTAAGAAGATAGAAATGAAGAGCTTGAGGAGAGGAAGAAGATGGTGGTCTTAGAATTTGATTTGCTTAAGTGAGCTATGAACTATTGATGGTCAAAGGTGGTGAAATGGTGGTGGTGCTGTAGTACCGTGAGAGAATGAAGAAGAGAGGTTGAAGAAGGAGTTTGGAACCGTGTGAAATGAGAAAGAAATGAGAAGGTAAGTTGCTTTTGAAGATATTTGTTAATAAAGTAAAGTAAATAGTACTTAACTTGTCATCTTTATTTAACTAATGAGCTAACAAGAGTGGTGAGTCACCACCCTTAAAAACCGGCCCCCAATAGTAATATGAGGGTATTTTAGTCTTTGTTGAACATTTAATTACTTAATACAACATATGTTACAAAATAGCTTATTAAAATCACTATTCATGAAAACAAGGCACATAGAAGTGAAATTTTTGATTTCCTATTGATATAGACATCCAAATGTGATATTATATAGTACACATATATATTTAAGAGTAATGATGGACATCTAGCCACTCAAAACTCATTTACAAGACAATTTTTCAAAAATGTGCTTTAAGACTCCTTAAAGCACATTTTGTGTTTAAACTTGTTTTCAAGCTTGGTTTTCTTTGGTAATTGATTTAATATGTTCATTAGTATATAAATGAGGTCTTGGTAAGTTCATTAGGTCTTATCCAAGTTTATTCCAAGCTTAGAGCACATTTTAGCCCTTATTGACCTTAAGGTATTTAATTGTGTTCTTTATGGTTTAAATTGTTTACTAATGTTTCTAAGACTCTTTTTAGTCTTAATACACCATATTTAGGTGTTTAAACAACATAACTAGGTTTGGGGTATTTCAGTACCCCATGGTACACCGGCTATCAAAAATCTACAGCCGTGTACTACTTAGTACACCATTCATAATTCATTGTTTACAGACAAAAAGAAACAAATCTACATCTCTTCACAGTCTTCATCCTTCTCTTGTACCTGCGTGTAGTAAAAACATCGCCCCAAGGGGCTCAGCAAAAGCTGCGCATGAACTCCGCATATACCGCGTGCTAGCTAGGGCACGCCGACTAATTAAGGTCAAATAGGCATGCGGTTCATTTTTATCATACATACATGCTTGCATACAACATACATTCACATGCAATACTTCATACAATGCAAGATAGCGATACAATAGCACACACACTTACTTACCTTCACCGTGCTAGCCAATTTACGCATCCGGGTTAATCGGAATGCTATTTACTCTTTACTCATTACACATTCTTACTCTTACTTTACTTACTTACTCTCATTTACTTACTTACTCATTCTTATTTACTTACTCATACTCAAGTTAAGTCGGTATGACCTCCAGCCCGGGGACTAAACCGTCCCACCACCGGGATTTACTTGACTCACCAATCCGGGATGCTACCCACTTAAGGGATTTGGGCCGCGGACCAGTTTAAGAGTCAGGAATCGGATCCAACCTCTTGTGTCTCCTCATCCTCACACGTGGCCGAAACTATATCGGACTTCTACTCATTCCAATTTAATTACCAATTAAGTTAGATTGGTTAGCTTGTTAGGAATCGGTTAGAAGTCCAATAACAATCACAATCGGTCACAGTACAAGACAACATACATACACACATTCATATCCATCCATACATTTCATGAATTATACAAACTAAGATTTAAAGAAAAATACACAACATACAACACTACATATTCACAAGTAAGCATGATAACTCCGATTCGTGCATTTATCTTATTTGGTGATCAATTAGCACACAACACACAAATCAGAGTAACCAAGATAGCATACGGGGCATGAGGAATTCATACCGTTCACCGTCGTACTTGTATCCCAACTTTCCTCCGGTGCTCACAAATCAAATCCTATGATATACATACAATCGAATGATTAATCTATCTATGATTAACTTAACTCGATTACTCTTACGTTTCCTAACTCATTCTTACTATGCCTTTACAATTCTTATACTTACATATGGTTTACTTATTCTTCCTTAGTCTTAAAATTTGTTTACACTCTTAATTACCTTTAAACATCCTTAATTAAGTCCTAATTATCTTATACTATCATTACCATCCACTTCCTTATCTTAATACCCATTTTATAAACTTATTTTTACAAGTTTTGGTTGGTCCGGGACCTTGTCCAGGTCTTAAGTCCCGGACCAACTCATGGCCCAACTCTCGGCTACTTTTAATGGTATGGTCCGGGACCTTGTACAAGGGTCAAGTCCCGGACCCAAATGGTTGGAAAGTCTCGGCCTATTTTCACACTATGGTCCGGGTCTTCTTACAAGAAGTAAGTCCCGGATCTTAACATTGCAAAACTCTCGAGGTCTTTTACAGGGGTGGTCCGGGTCCTTGTATGGGACCTAAGTCCCGGACCACCACCTTCCTGAAACTCTCGGCCCTTTTTATCCTACCGGTCCGGGACTTAATCCAAGACTTAAGTCCCGGACCCTGCTACAAGTTCAGCAGGTTTTGCATTTTCAAAATCTGTTACATTCCCAACTTTGTCAAATTAATCCCCCATTGTTTTTACACTTAATCTCACATAATTTAGTACCTAATCAGTCACTTAAACATGTTTAAATCCTTTGCTAATCTATTACACCCTCTTATACTAATTTACTCACCTATTTCCTTAAGTTCTCATTTCAGCACTTACACTATTTTCTAAATTGCATTTTGCTACAGATTTTAACTCTCACCTTCTTCATCTTTAGCTCCCTCTTATAATATCATTTCTAAAGCTTCTAATTCCTTACAATACATTAACTCTCTCTCTCAATTTGGCCTCTAACTATCTCCATCAAAATCTGTTACAAACACATTTTAGTCACCTAGTCTCTAGTTCATTAAGTGTTCTAATCCTAGGTAAATTTCGACATAACCTCCCCTATATTTCTACACTCTCACCACATTGTTCTCACACACATTATCACTTAACACACCTGTTTTATACTCAACAACAATATGCCAAGTTCTTCCACACCAATACTACCCATTTAACACTACAAATATTCCTGCACTTAACATCCCAATCCCAATCTAGTTTGTGACAGTTTTTAATCGTTTTCAAAGCTTCAATACAATTCAATTCTTCTTCTACATTACATTATTGTTCATTACCATTTTACAATAAAATTTTACTCTTTTAAAATCTGTTACATAAGTACATACAAGACTACACAAGTGTGCATTCTTACCTTGTTTCTCCTTCTAGTTTTCTTTCTTCTTCTTGCTTCTTCCTTCTTCTTTCCTTCCCTCTTCCCACTGGTTTGTAACTTCAATTCTCTAACACTACAACCCATACATATACATACTTCAATACTAAAAACTAACCCTAATCATTATTTAAGCTTTTAATGTAAGTTTTAGGGTTTAGAAATTTCATTACCTTGCAAGGGTATGAGTAGTGCTTGGGATAGCTCAAGGAAAATATTTCCACCCCTTCCAAGAGGCCAAAATCGGCTGGGTACAAAAGGAGCAAGGAGTTCAAAACTTGAATCTTTATTTTGCAAATGAGAGTAAGAAAAGGAAGTAGTTTTGGATTTCTTTTTACCTTAAACCAAAGAGGAGAAGGAAGGCCTTCTAATGGTGGTCTTGAAGCTCCAAAACAAGAATACCCATGGAGATGAAAGTTCTTGTTTTCGAATTTTGGAAAGAGGGAAATACTCTCCTTGATGAGAGGATTCCAATGGTACAAGTTTTGTAATTTTTAGGAGATTTGAGGGAGTAACAAGAGGAGAGAAGTAGAGGTTTTGTGGGGGTTTGCTAATTCTCCATTGTTGCCGGCTGAGGAAGAAGGGAAATAGAGAGGATGAGTGAGTTGAGTGCTGTATGTGAGAAGAGAATGAGGGTAGGAGAGAGAGAGTGTGTGAGTGAGGTAGTAAAGTAGGTTTGCTTTTTACTTTTTAATTTCTTTGTCTTTTATAAATAAAAGGAAGTTAAGAGTGTGTGTGTGTGGGGGATAGAAATCGGACACACACAGCCCATATGGGTTTATACAATTTTTATTTACAATATTGGACACATAAGTTTTGGTTATTTATGTTTCTACCCCAAAACTTCCCGTTTTTGACAGTTTTTACTAATTTCTCGTTTTATTGATTTTATTGGTTCTAAAGCTTCACTAATATTTATTAATGATTATTTAGTTGACCAAAATTGTTACGAGTCTATTTGACCCGCTTAAAGACACGTTTTCCCCGTTATCTCGAAAAACGTGCTTTAAGGTTCGTTAGCATTTTTAATCCGTTTTAAGGATCCGTTTTCTTCGGGATTTGTTCCCTCATGATTATTTACACTTAATTAAGCTTCTAAAATATTTATTAGCCTAATTAATCACTATTTTTAATTATGGGGTATTTCAACAGTAGAATACTTGTTTTTCCTTTGATGCAACAATAAAGGGTTCATCAGTAGGAGCCGCTATCATTAAATCAACTAGCTTCATACCATGATCCTTCTCATGATATCCCTATTTTTTGTCCACCTTTTAGGAGGAATTTCCGATGGCCCATGTACACATTTTTCCAATGTGTTTTAACCGTATGCTGCAAGTTCTATCTCCACATATAGGGCACGCTAGTGCTCCTTTAATTGTGTATCCTGAGAGGTTGCCGTATGCAGGGAAATCATTGATTGTACAAAACAACATAGCCCGGAGCGTGAAGTTTTCCATACCGTATGAATCATACACTGTCGCATCTTCATTCCACAACAGTTGTAAATCGTCAATAAGTGGTTGCAAAAACACATCAATTTTGTTTCCCGATTGTTTTGGACCTGATATCAATAGAGAGAGGAGAATATGTTTGGGTTTCACACACAACCATGGCGGTAGATTGTATATTGTCAATAAAACAGGCCAAGTACTGTGTATACTGCTCAAAGTGCCATAAGGGTTCATCCCATCAGTGCATAAACCAAGTCTTAAGTTCCTTGGGTTTGTACCGAACTGAGGGTATATTCTGTCAATGTTTCTCCATTGTGGTGAATCGGCTGGATGTCTCAATTTACCATCATCCTTTCTATGGGTAGCATGCCATCGGAGGTTCTCAGCATCTTTCTGAACTGCAAACAAACGTTTGAATCAGGGAATTATCGGTAGATACCACAACACCTTCGCAGGAGAACCCACTTTAGTGCTTATGTGGTTTCTCTCACCCTTTTTTACATAACATGATTCCCCACATTTAGAGCAATGTTCATCCAACTCATTCTCCTTCCAGTACAACATACACCCATTTGGACAAGCATGTATTTTTTTATATTCCATACCCATCGGACACATTAACTTCTTTGATTCATAAGTTGTTGTGGGCATAACATTGTCCTTTGGTAGTACGTCCTTCAGAAGTTTTAAAAGAGCTGTAAAACTGACATCACTCCATCCATGCCTCGCCTTCATATTGAATAGTTTTAGGACAACGCTCAATTTGTTTTGCTTCTATGTGTCACATCCACTGTACAACGGTTCCTTGGATGACTGCATCAGATTTTCGAATGTTTTGGGTTTATTGGAAAAATGTTGTTCAACATCTTCCATCATTGCATTAAGGTCCTCCTCATCTGAATCACTAACTAGTGAATCATCTTGAGTATCCCCAAAATCACGTTAAGCATCCATTTCTGATTATTCTGCAACGACGTTATCAGCATATTCAAACACTTGTACTGAATGTTGACCATGCAGTATTTTTATGGCTTCATAATCTTCTGTAACCCTCTGCGAATCAGATGATCCTTAATCTTATCCACACCTTGGTATTTGAAGTCATTCTTGCAATCGATACAAGGACATCGAATATATCCCTTATCCCTTGGTTTAAGATTGTCAACAAGGACTTTGCAAAATTTATTGACCCCTTCTAGGTACTGGATGTCCAATTTGTCACTGTACGTCACTGAGTGCTCCATCTCCTTTTTCAACACACACCAGATGTCGTAAACTTATTCCACTGATCTCCTCTTTTTTTTTTAAAGATTTAACAACCTAAACCTATCCAATCACCTTTGATCTCACCTAGGAACAAGTTAATAATATACAATAGTTCAGTGATAATTTCAACAGCATTACCCTACAGTTCTCCTAGTGTAGATATATATATATATAATATTATTATATATATATTATATATATATATGTACACTATATATATGTACACTAGAAGAACACTAGGGTAACGCTGCCGAAATTATCACTAAACTATTGTATATTATTAACTCCACAACCTAGATGGTGAGATCAAAGGTGATTGGACAGTCCCAACAGGGATTATCTAAGACATACCTCTATCAGGTAAATCTCAGACAGGTAATTCTATGTTTGAATTGATTTTCCATTGTTTAATAGAAAACAAGAATAAATTTGAAACATTTAAATACCAACCTGATGAGTACTGATGGTCAGCTAGCGCAGACAACACAGAAGAAGGACAAGTAGGCAGATGCTCTTGCACGTAGTATATAACACCTATTCAATGAAATTATAATAAAGTTAAATTCTGGAAAAAAATTGGCATGACCTTTACGTATTTTTAGGTACTCCACACTTTTTTATATGCAAATTCAAACACAATAACAACATTCTCAACAAAACGCACACAATAGACATCATTAGAATAGGTAGTATGCATATTATATTATGCAGCAGCAGCAGCAGTTTAGAGTAGTAGATCACTCAAATTAATAATCATGCCACTAAAATATAGAACTTCCAGAATCATAATCAGAATTACAAATCAATTTATATATTTGATATTAAATCTTTCGTTATTTTGCAATAATAAACAATGCGTTACTTTACATAATTAAATTCGAGGATTATACCAGTTCGATCTGTTTGCTCCCCTCGCGTCTTCAGTCTGATTCTGGTCAAGCTCGAAGCAACCTGGAAATCGCCGGTTCAAAAAAATAGTTAGCGCAATGAGGAGGTAACAACTACAGAAAAATGTAGCTTTAGATATATTAAATACCATAATCAATTGGGATGTTTTGGTTTAGGTCCAGATAATCAATTGAATCTAAAATAAGTAAGTTTTAATTCACAAGAAAAAGGAAATTAATTGCTAGAACTATGCCAGAATACTACCGTGGGTTCAGATCAAGCAAGCCGGTGGCAGAGGTTGACGTGCGTGGCAGCAGTTAGGGTGACAACCGGTCTCGTCAGAAATCCAAGACTGCGACTTTAATCAAGAAATGATAAGTTCATCTTAAAAGTTATAAAAACAATAAAAAATGGTATTGTGCATGAGATGAAAAAAATTAAAATTGTGAGTAATTATGAAGAAGATATATAAGTTCTAAAATAATTGTAGGTGGTCTCGGTTCGTTATATATCGTCATCAGAGGCAAAACAAATATACTGCAAGCACCTATCGAGTGAATTATAAATTTAATTCAATAAAAAAAATTGGCATGACCTACGCATATTTTTTACGTACTCGACACTTGTTACGCATAACCAAACACAATAGCAACATCATATATATATATATATATATATAAGATTAAGGAGAGTGTTAGTCCTTGTATGCATTCTATCATTATTCCAATATCAACCCAATAAAAAAATTCAACCGAAAACAACACCATCTATAGTTAACTAATAACCGAGTTTTTCCTGTGTGTATTTTTAAAAACTGATAAAGCAATTTGTTGGAGAAAACTCCTGTCCACACCTATTTGTAGCAAGAGATGGTTGCTAATGACCCACTTCAATTCTCAAACCCTAATTTATAAGAAACATCAACTACTAATAAAGTTCACAAAATCCATTATATACAATTAATAGCATGTAAAAATCAGTAATACTAACAGCTCTTAGATGCTAAATCGCAACACCAACCTATCAATATGATAAATACTACACAAACAACATATGAGAGACACAAACAAACAAAATTTCTCGGTTTCAGATGATTACCGATGAAGGAGGAACTTCAGGCGGCGGACCAAGGCAAAGCATGG
>CM041780.1:114021518-114046131 GCA_023374045.1 Limonium bicolor
AAATGCAAAGAAAATCACACCACTAAACTCCCCTCTCTTTGGGCAATGTTCCCCTCTTTTCAAAAATCAGAAAACACCACTTTCATCTCTATGGGTGTACCTCATTTTGGAGCTTGAAGACCACCATTGGAAGTACCTTCACCTCCTTGTTGTTTTGAGGTAAAAATAGTCTTGAAACTCCATCTTTTTCCAGCCCTTTTTGCAAAAGGAAATGTACAAGTGGCAACCTTGTTTTTCTTCTTGCTCAGCCGATTTTTGTTCCCCCAAGAAGGTGTTGTAGCTTGCTGTTTTTAAGGCTCAAAAACTCTACCTAAGAGTTCCAAGGTAATACCCTTTTTAGCTTTAAACCTTCTTGTATCCTAGGGCTGATTTTAGAGGTTTAGGAATTTCATTAATGCTCATTAGCATTCTTTGGTATGGGTGTAGCATTGGAGTGTGAACTCCCACATAACCGGTTGTGAAAGGAAGAACAAGGAAGGAAAGAAGAGGAAGGAAAGGAAAGAAAAGATGCTAGCAAATTCAAGGTAAATAAGCTAACCCTTGAGCTAGCTTGTATGTAGAAGAAAAACAGAATTTTAATGCCCAAGTATTGAATAACTATAACTAAGGTAAAACAAATGATGGAAGAATATTTTAGTATGAGTTGTGTTGATGTGTAGAGGCCTTAGAGCCAAGTACTTAAATGATTGTGCAGTGGGATTATTGTGGAGCTTGTGCAGGAAAAATTTAATGTGTTGTAGTGTGTGGAATACAAATGAGAAGTTGGAGATGTGTGTATTGACGTCTTGGATAAACAGGTTTGCTAAGTGGTAATGAGTGAGCAAAACAATGTGGTGAGAATGCTAAATTTTAGGGGAGACTATGTCAAAATTTACATAGAAACTAGAGGACATGAGAGCTTAATGTAAGTAGAAAAACACATTGAAAACAGATTTGAGAAAGAGGTAAGTAGTGGGTAGAACTAGGGTGGAAGATAATGTAAAGTGAGCCTAGAAATGGTATTAGTTGAGGAAGTATTGGATGGTAGAAGTTAGAACCAAAATCTGTAGCATATAAGGAACTAGAGAGAACTAGTGCAAGTGTTGAAGAGAAAGTGAGAAAGATTGGGTGAATTAAAATAGAGATGAGTGATGAGTTTAGTAGGTGGTTTAGAGAAGTGTAGAGCATCAAAACTAGTGTTGAATATGTTGGTAATGCTTGGGGAGAGATTAGGGAAGCAATGGGTAAAGAAAGGAGCTGAAAACAGAGTTTAAAATAAGTGTACTGGAGCCGACCGACCTTGGGACCACCCTTGGCAAGGTCGGTCGAGCCTGAATTTAGCAAACACGGAAGTCTACTGACTTCGACCAACCTTGGGACCTACCTTGCAAGGTCGGTCGAGTCATAAAATTGTAAAACCAGAAGTCTACTGACTTCGACCGACCTTGGGACCTACCCTGCAAGGTCGGTCGGGTCATAATTTTCAAACCCAGGAACCTACTGACTTGGACCGACCTTGGGACCTACCCTGCAAGGTTGATCGAGTCTAAATATGCAGAATGGAAACCTTCTGACTTCGACCGACCCTAAGACCGACCTTACCCCAAAGTTGAATTTTCCAGTATCCTACCCTACTGACTTCGACCGACCCTGGGTAAGGTCGGTCGAGTCATACAAAAAAAAATAGTAATCATGTGTATGTATATATATATACATACATATATGGGGCTTTAGTAATACACCATTGATGGAATAATAATGGTGAGGAATATGTACATGAGTAAGAAAGCAAGTTTGAGAAGCAATAAGAAAGAAATGATTTCCACAATCAAGTATGAATTGTAAGAACTAGTAAGCGTACATTGGAAGTAGTAATGAAAGTATAAGTTAGGTCAACAATAGATCATTGACCGTACAACTCCATGTATGTTATAGGAATCGGATAGTTGAACACCGAAGGAAAGTCGGAGTTCGAGTACGATGGTGAACGGTATGATTTTCTCATTCCCCGTATGCTACCTTGGCTACCGGATTTGTGTGTTTATGTGATCACCTAAATAAGATAAATGTATGAATTGGGTTTTTAATGCACTTACTTGTGCTTGTGTTATATTGTTCTTGTTGTATTGTCTTGAACCTATAGTTTGTATAATTCATTAAATGTTTGAATGTGAATGAAGTGTATGTGTGGCCTTGATGTGTAGTGTACTAACCCATTGTATGGGAAGAGGACTTCTAACCATTTCCTAACTAGCTAACATTTCTAACATTGAGAAATTGGAAATTGGAATGAGTAGATGTAACACCCCTACCGCTAATACCGTCATTACTGTACAAATACTTACCTTCGCAGCGGATATTACTTACTCAACGGCGGGTGAACAATGCCGTTAGTCACCCACGTGACTAACAAGGCGGATTACAATACTACATACTATCGGTCTGATGATTATGAACATACCGAGTACTCTACATCATACAATACTTCCCATTGCATACTCATCCATAATCCAATTACAACTCCAATACAATACTATACCGAGTATACTAAAATCCTTAATTTACCGATACAGTTCAAACTTCCAAATTCGCATTACAATACAAGTACCGATCCCTACTATACAACTACCCGTGCTTACGTAGCAGTCCCCGTCCTACTCTCTCGAACGGTGAACAGCTTCGGTACCTGCACACTAAAAAGGGTCCCCCGAGGGGGTCAGCTTACGCTGCATATGAAATCCGCATATACCGCGTGCTAACCGCGGTACGCCGACTACTTTGGGTCGGATATACATGGAGTTCATTTTACATGCATACATACATACTCATACTACACAATACAATCAAGGATACCTACATAAATACACAAGTACAATACCTACTAAGGAAGACAATTCAGTAGTCAACCATTCGTATTTATTATACATTCTTTACTCTTCGTACTGTGTTCGATATTCGTTGCTTTACTCATACTTACTCCTTACTCTTGCATACTCATCACTCCATGTTCAATCCCTTACTCGCACACGATCCTTACTCTGTGCTCGTTACTATACTAGTGCATACTCACTACTCGATTCTCCATACTTACTCTTACATACTCGATACTCGATACTTACTCATACGTACTCAATACTCAATACTCCTTACATACTCGTACTTGCTTCTTACTCGATACTCATTACCTTGCTCATACATACGCAATACTCATTACTTTGGCCTCTGGGCGGAGTCATACTCAAGACTCGCCACCGGACCTACAATACGAGGGCTATACGCTTAGCTCCTCAAGTACTCAAATGTCCGTTCTACCGGACTACACGAATTCCCAACACTCTTCTCTCAGAGCACAATACAACCTCATGGGTTAGCCTAGAAGTATCTCTCTCGATAACCTCTGTTAGCTTAGGGAACTACCACCGTCTAGTATCCTCAGATTTAAGGGTTTCCCCAACATATCGAATACTCTCTCGTTCGGGGCATACTTACATCAGTCGGGTCCTCTCATAATGGGTCGACTAATTACTAAGGGGTTTGGAGATCCCTCATCATTCTTTACTACTCTCATGGTTCGTGTTTTGCACCAAGAATAATTCCTCTAATAGAGGTTACTTATATACTTCCACTACTGTTCGTTTGTGGATTATTCATTTTGTTTCTCCTACCGTTATCGGGAGGTTATTACTCCCGTACACTCTCTCACATTCTAGTGAGTTCATTGGTTTACGTTCCCATTTATTGGTTTGTTGGTTTAGTGCGTTGCTACGGTCTCATCAATTCACACATGACTCTCGCTACGAGTCAGTACACAACAAGACTCATCTATGAGTCGGTCTACACACTAAGTAAAGCCACACAATCATTCGAGAAGGTTAGCTCAATCAACATACAGCAAGACATATAATGAAAGGCAATAAACCGTTTTCATGCTTTAGTCTTGATTAGCCGGCATGCAGCACACAAATCAACGTAACTCGGTTAGCATACAGGGCATGAGGAAATCATACCTTTCGCCGGAGTTAGATTCACCATGTGTTCCCTTGTTCCATGGTTCGTACTTGTACCACTGATAATATTTCAACATGATTATTAATACTATACTCTTTCGATACACAAATAATTACTATTCCCGTACTTACCCCGTTATCCCGGTATACTTAATGTTCTCATACTCTCAACCTACTTCATTACTTTTCATACTTGTTTCCTACTCCCATACTTACTTCTTCACCATTGTTGTCACATTAATGGTATATTACTAAGGTCCTCTATTCATGTACTGACCTACATTCATACATACATATGATTACTATGTTACTATATATATATTTTTTTTTGTAAGTTAGGGCCGTCCGACCCACCGTCCGACCCAAGCCCTGGGTCGGACCGTTCCAGTAGATTCTCCTCTCAGAAATTCTCCCTGTCCGACCCAGCACTATTCCGTCCGACCCATACTCTCTGGGTCGGACCATTCCAGAAGGTTTTGGTCCTGTCGTCCAAGCTCCGTCCGACCCACGTCCGACCCAACGTCTGGGTCGGACGAAGTCAGAAACTTCGACGACGGAAAATTTTAGCCTGTCCGACCCACGTCCGATCCACGGCTCTGGGTCGGACCATTCCAGAAAGTTTACATCTCGTTGTTTAAGCCCTGTCCGACCCACGTCCGATCCAGACTCTGGGTCGGACGGTTCCAGAACCTTGTTACAGATTTTGTTTTTCCTTCCCAATCTCACCCATTGTTTCCCAATCTTCCTACATACATCCTAACATGTTTTAGTACCATTTAAACATTCTAAATCACCTTAATTCATCCACCAATTCCATTACTAAATCCATCAAACAACTTACACAATTTCCCTCACTTCCTTCCAACACTTACAACAGTTTTTCATTCTCTAATGCTACAGATTTTTCTACAACTCCTACCATTCAATATCTCCTCTACCAATGTCACTCCTAGCATCCCAAATACATTTCCAAGCCATTGCACTACCTATACCCAAGTTCCAACACTCATCCTACACAATTCTGCACATTAAATTCTCCTAACTTCTCCAATGTATTCCTATGCTCTTTGCTACAGATTTTACACTTCTTACCTCTCATACTACAATCACCATTCCATAGCTACTAAACTTCTCTACTAATCCCAATACACACCTTGGTTCTCCCAATCACCAAGTCATTCTTAATACACAATTCTTACTAAAATTTCGCCGTAGTTCACCTACTTTCCTTACATCCTCAAATGCACATTTTCTCATCAAATTCATCCTAAAGCTAGCCACACCCAACAAGAGTCCTACCAGCACACATACTAGGCAATCTTAATGCATCAATACCCATCAATCGCAATGCCAATACACCATTATTCCTCAAATAGCATTACCAATTTACATACACCATTCCTTTGGCTCTAAGGCCTACAAATCCACACATTTACTTACTAGTACTCAAATTCCCACAAACTACAATACCAATACAATAATTTGGGTTCTTTAAATATTTCACCCATTCCCATTACTCTAAATGCAATAGGATTTACATTAGGAGGGAGCTCTTACCTTGAGCTTTTGATTCCTTCTTTTCTTTTCCATTTCTTCTCCTCTCTTTCTTGCACAAATCGACCATATGGGGAATGGAGTTGCCAAACTCCATTCCCATCACCCAAACACATCAAACAAGCATAATTAATACACTACCCCTTAGACTTATGCTAGTTCATAGAAGTGTTCAAAATATAAATTTCTAGGGTTTACCTTTGGAGTGCTTTAGGAGGGGTTTTAGCCCTTGGTTCAAGAAGAAGAATCCACCACCATTGCTAGGTGAGGTTGATGCTCAAAAGAAGAGAGAAAAACAAGGCATTACAAAGGGGCTAAAAATCGGTTTCCAAGGAGGGTGGAGGAAACTTGAATCTTTTGTAGAGATTTTTACCTTGTTGCAAAGAGGAGACCCCAAGCTTCACAATGGTGTGCTTTTCTCTTCAAATGGGGAAAACCCATGGAGATGAAACTCATCCTTTTGAATTTTGAAAAGATAGAAATGTAGAGGAGGATGAGGGGATTACAAATATGTAATTTATTTTACATTTGGAGCTCAAATGGAGCTAGAGTTTGAGGAAGAAGGTGAGGAAGCCATGGGAGCTTCCTTTGGGGCCTTGAAATCGCCCAACCAGAAGAGAGAGAGGGCAAAATCGATGGAGAGGGAAGGAGGGAAGGAGAGAGAAGAAAGAAATGAGGGGAGAGAGGAAAGGTAAGTTACTTTTGTCCTTTTATTCCACTTTTGCTTTTTGACTCATTATTTATTTAGCTAGTGTGTGTGTGAGAGGGGTTTATTTATCTGTTAAAACCGGCCCTCACTGTATTACTAGCTGGAGCGTTTTTCGTCTTTTACCGAAAACGCTCATCATTTTACCCGGTTTTGATACTATTCACTAACCGGGCCCGTTTTCCGGAATTTTCTCGTTTCTTTATTTTTATTGGTTATTAAGCTTCCATAAATGCTAATAATTATTATTTAATGGTTTATAATTTTTACGGGTCTGTTTGACCACTTAAAGTCACGTTTTCGGGTTTCCTCGAAAAACGTGCGCTAAAGCTCTTTTAGCATTTTAATACATTTCTTGGTTCCGTTTTCTTCGGGAATCATTACTGTATACTACTTAGGTATGAATAAACCTTAGGAATACTTACGATACTATAACCGAGGTCTCGTACCTCCTATGGTTATTTAACGCTCGTTTTAGCGTTTTCCGCTTTCTAAGCGTTTTTCTCATTTCTTTTGGATTTATTTTCTTTACCAAAAATTACTTAGGCACTATTAGGCCTTTAAATACTATATTAGAATAATATAATCACCATATTTAAGTTCGGGGTATTTCAATCTACCCCCCTTAAAGAACTTTGCCCTCAAAGTTGGTGAATCTAATACTGTTACTCGTACATATACTCTATGCTAAGGTTATGACCTCTACATATTACTTGTCAAACTTTAAATGTCTGACATGATGCATACTACGCATCCAAACAGCATGTCACTGCATGCATAGCAATCAAAAATATACGTTACGAGCTCTCCATGGGGTCCGTCCGCAGATAAATGAGGTACCATCCTCTCCCATGTCAAGCGATCCCTCAGGTACTGGTCACGTTTGAACACTTACGCTTTCTGGTTCACGGCCGTCATGACTAATACCACTTACGCTTTCTGGCCACGGTCCTTTGGTTCAGATCAAATTCATTTGCACATAAGAGATCCTCAGGCACTTACTCATACTTACTTACTCATACTTTACTCATACTTACTCATACTTACTCGGGACTACGCCGCCCCAGTGCCTTTGGAAAAATACAAAACACACACTGTTACCGTACCATCGGTGTAGTGGTTTCAAACTACTCTACACTTCCACAGACTCAAAACTAGCTTCACCTCCTATGGTTTCGACCGGATACCCGTGCCTAGGCATGGAAGATCCACTAGCGCCCGTGGGAGCGGTTTTAAAACCGATCCTCATTCTCGAGTTTGAAGAAAACGTTGTACCAAATTAGTTTTGGAAATTCATTTTGAAAACTTTGCATACATCTCCCAATCTCAATTTATGATGATTATTCCTATTACTAGTGTTATTATTGTGGCCACTTAAGGGAGCTTCCAGAGTCCTTCAACCCCAATGTGATCAGCATTGGTGTTGAATTATCCTTCCACTCCAATTTGTGTTTGGCTTCCCTTGATCGCTAGCAAATCAAGTTCCACTTCCCACCTCAATACAAACAGACAGATTGTCAAACATTATATTGTTTTCTATCTTTTTAATCTTGCTACTCGTAATCATACACATACATTTTCCAATTTATGTGATTTACTTACTTACTTACTAATCATTTCGTCCATTATTGCTACATCTTCTCCAACTGCTATACTTTAGGAATTCAGGGGTATAATATCCCATTAATTTACTATACTCCAATTTATACTCATAAAATACATCGGTTGTACACCGATTCATACTCATTACATACGTCGGTTGTATACCGATTTATACTCCTCAAGTCTCCCATACATACTCATTCTTCATACTATTACCAATCGGGTTTCTCATTACCCTGGAGTTTCTCTACTCCTTTTCCTATACTTACTTCCCAAATTACCATAATTACACGATGAGTGAGTACAAATGTTTATGTGACATAAGTATCAGCCATCAAAACGAATTCTCTTGCGCTATGCGCATTGTAGTTTACGCACCTATTACGTAAAACATACATTTCGCGGTTTTCGCTCTACCCCCCTTAAAAGGGATTACGCCCACGTAATCTACCATGTGTCAACATTGGACATTGGTCGAAGGCATTCAGCCGTCATGGAGTGGTTCAGTTTCCATGCGGTCTATTATACAATGTTCCTTGATCAACGGGTCTTGACCGTACTATCGGTTAGTCTCTGCATCAAGAATTTCCATCGGAGTTATTCAACTCTTAACCGGATTCGGTTCTAGCCTAAATGGCTTTGGGGCATTGGTGATTAGCCTTTTATTCACTAGGTGTATTTCGCTTAGAATTCTGGGTCCACTAGCTTCTGCTGCGCGACCCTGATAACTTGGGTTATTCGCCCTTCTTGTTATCTTGAACGTGTTATACAACACCTTTTTCCTTCTTATTGCGGAAATAGGGTCTATTGACCAAGTGTGGTGTTCTCTTACCGTGCTCGAATTCGGTGAGTTGTCGATTCATAACCAGCTCTCTGGCAATGTATATACATACTGTTGTGTTTGTAGTGATCATTCACTTGGTTCCTCCGACTTATTGTCGGTTGAGGTTACGTCACTACTTGGTTGTAGTGCTTCCTCTACTGTTAGTAGCTTTTGAATTATACCTGTTTCTCTGGTTCATTACAAGTGTTCTTTACTTGTATGACCTTGCGTTTTCAATGCGTCGGTCCTTGTGACTTTCTTAAGTCTCCTTTTGCTTCTATTCCAATGGGATTCACATCTTGTGATTGTTGGTGTGTTTCACACCCTTCGTGCTCTTTGGCCTTAGGCCGCACGGTTTGTTTCTAAGCTTTTGCTTGACTGGCTTATGCCATGTTTACTGGTGAAAGGAGGGATTTACCCTGATTTACATTTTCCATCTTCCTAGCTATCTCACTTGATCATTAGCTGCACAAGTGCAATACCAAAACACTCAGTCCTACAGAGTGCAGAGGCGTAAACTCTTGGCAGTAACTCTCTTACGAGATCGCAATAGGAGTTATTGTTACTCCTTCAGGTAGTGTTTCATCATTTCGTGCGGACTCCTGGCTCGTTGCCCGGTCTGTCCACTATCTCGAATTACCAATTTCCATAGCATTAGTGATTACTCATATACATTGGTCACCTGTTGTGCACCATGTTCTTACAGATTCCATGATATTGGTTTACATGGCATCCACTGTTTCTAGTTTCAGCTCATGCATTTATACAATGGTTTCCCCTGTATTTGGCAATACCGGATATGGTATTCCTTTATTTTTTTCTGAGCTCCCTGAGCATCATTGGTTTATAATCAGTTACTCCTTGGTTGTCATCAATTGCTGTTGAAGCTTATTTCAAATTGCTTGGCAATAATTGTATGCTCAAGCCTGACTACGTTAGTAGTTCTGAAAGGGATATATCTCCCGACAGGTATTGATGGTATCCCCTTCTTGGGATCCATGTGTTCTCCACTCTTGTGGTCTCACATTATGAGGGGCGTCCTCATTCATTGGTTGTTACTCTTTTATCGGTGTCATCCTTGACCACTTTCCATATAGTTCACCTTGGTTTTGCAACCGTTGGGTTGTGTGGTAACAGTTGCATGGCCTACTAGCCATGTTGCCTAGAGCTCTGCTCATCATAGGTTGTTTCCAAGTGGTTATTTCCCATAACCATCGCTGGATTTGGAGGTTATACTGGCTCCCTGACAGGATCGTCACATCACGCTTCCGTCTGTTGGAGACCCTCTTTGTATTTTGGTATTGATCGATACCATTTATTAATTTGGGGTATCCCCTATCAAGTGGGATCTTGTCGGCGTTCTAACCGGTTGCTCGTTCCGATTGTGGTGTTTTTTTACCACGATATCTCGTTCAACTGTGTTGACTCGCTACCCTTTATGGATTGCTCCTGGGTATTACCGATTATGCGGTAGCATCTGGCATGTATGAGTATTTTCAGTTGGTTGTCCTGCCTTGCGGTTCTGGATCTGAGTTATCCGTTTCGGGTTGTAACGTCTCCCGTTCTTAGGGTAGACCATTGGTGTTTTTCCTTGTGTTATAACGGGTTTGATATCCCTTCCGGTGATGAATGGTATTTCTAGTACCTTACAACGTCACCCTGTGTGTTGTGGTTGATGATCTGGGGATTTCTATCCCGTTCGTTGAACACTGTTGTGTTAATGTTAGGCGTTTGCCTTACTGTGCTTAGACTGGGTATTCCTTCCAGTTATCATGCTTTACTTAGATATATTCGAGACATGTCCAATGTCTTATCCAGTTGTTAGTGCTTCTTGCACTTTCAACCCTTAATGGTCCTCCTGAATTGAGTTCCTGACTCCTTAGCTTGTAGCTTATCTGAGCTTCCTTTGTTCGGTTGAGGTAACCAGCTGTTCCGTTTCGAACTTACTTATGGTCCGTAGAGCGGAGTTGACTACTTCCCGTGTGTCGTACACTACATGTATACATACGTGGGGTACCGTCTTGGCACGTTACCACTTACCTAACTATCTGTCAGGCCCGTAAGCTCCTTCGGAGTGCGGTCGTCCCACATCCCGTATTTGGGTACACTCGTAGTGTTCGTCACACGCCTAGGTGAAGTATTCTATTGTCAACTCTTCTTGTATCATTCTATGATACTCACCGAAATTCCGTCGGTTTGGTTTTTAAAAATCCAAGGTTTAAAAGAGAAGTGGTGATTTTGAAAGAAAAATCTGGGTTTTGAAATAACATTTGGTGTGAAAAGAATTTTCATGGTGTTGCCATGTCTGAGGTCTTGACCAAGTTCAGCTTCTCGCTGACTGGTATACTCTTAATACAATGGTCGGGCCGTTAGGCCTTTCCGAGGTTTCATTATTTAGATACTGAGGATTGGTGATCCTATATTTGCTCCATTCGTCGTAGCGGTATTGTAGGAAGTATTTGCGGGTTGGTAAAAGTATTCCAACCGTCCTGTAGTTGCTGCACTTGCCCTAGGCAAGTGCGCGGGTAGGTTGTTTTTCAGTCAACGTATACCAGTTACGGTATCGTTTCCATCCTTATTGGGTGGTCTTATTAGATCTTTCTTTGATCTTTTGATCTTGGTGATCGATCTCCTGAGTCGCTTCTCAGTATACTTGACATGATTGTCGTCCATCCGGGTGTCTCACGCCTTCAGTGTGGTTGACGAGACTTGACTTATCCTTAGGAACCAGGTTGTGGTCCTATAGGTGTATGTGTTATGATTTCTTTCACAGTTATCTGAACTATGTTGTTCGGTTATTACAGCCTCTTGGCATGTAGGTTTGGTGTTAATCCAACCTCGACTAATTCTTAGTCGGTTTGTATACCGTTGTTGGTATCATCAAGGTTACAGTCCGTAGACTCTCTTGTCTTGGCTTGTTACTCCATCTTCCTTGCTTCATTGCACGATTGTGCTTCTCTTCTTGCTGGCCACACATGGTTCTCGCGACTGCGAAGCATGTCGCCCCATGGTGCCATAAATTCCATTATCCTTGTGTTTAGGATCTTCTTTCCTCCGCCATTAAGTGCGGTCCTTGTCATCAAACGGGAACCGTCTTCGTGACTTCCAGTTCTTGGACTCTTCCGTAGGACAGGTTCTTTCTTAATAAGGCTTGTTTTGTAATGCCAGATCGGGTTTTACCCGAGTGTGAGAGGTCTTTCCATCTCTCTGGCGTTATATTCCAACTTTATACCGGGGGTTGCGGAGGGCGGGTATGGTTGTTGTAGGTTTCCGATTCATACGGAAGTTCCTAACTAGCGTCCTCGCACACTAGCACTCAACCCTTAGCCCTAAGTCTCTACTTCCTAACTCGGTATTTACCTAAACTCGGTATTTCATCCATCAGAGCGATACTTCGCTCTGATACCACTTTTTGTAACACCCCTACCGCTAATACCGTCATTACTGTACAAATACTTACCTTCGCAGCGGATACTTACTCAACGGCGGGTGACAATGCCGTTAGTCACCCACGTGACTAACAAGGCGGATTACAATACTACATACTATCGGTCTGATGATTATAAATATACCGAGTACTCTACATCATACAATACTTCCCATTGCATACTCATCCATAATCCAATTACAACTCCAATACAATACTATACCGAGTATACTAAATCCTTAATTACCGATACAGTTCAAACTTCCAAATTCGCATTACAATACAAGTACCGATCCCTACTATACAACTACCCATGCATACGTAGCAGTCCCCGTCCTACTCTCTCGAACGGTGAACAGCTTCGGTACCTGCACACTAAAAAGGGTCCCCCGAGGGGGTCAGCTTACGCTGCATATGAAATCCGCATATACCGCGTGCTAACCGCGGTACGCCGACTACTTTGGGTCGGATATACATGGAGTTCATTTTACATGCATACATACATACTCATACTACACAATACAATCAAGGATACCTACATAAATACACAAGTACAATACCTACTAAGGAAGACAATTCAGTAGTCAACCATTCGTATTTATTATACATTCTTTACTCTTCGTTCTGTGTTCGATATTCGTTGCTTTACTCATACTTACTCCTTACTTGCATACTCATCACTCCATGTTCAATCCCTTACTCACACGATCCTTACTCTGTGCTCGTTACTATACTAGTGCATACTCACTACTCGATTCTCCATACTTACTCTTATACTCGATACTCGATACTTACTCATACGTACTCAATACTCATACTCCTTACATACTCTACTTGCTTCTTACTCGATACTCATTACCTTGCTCATACATACGCAATACTCATTACTTTGGCCTCTGGGCGGAGTCATACTCAAGACTCGCCACCGGACCTACAATACGAGGGCTATACGCTTAGCTCCTCAAATACTCAAATGTCCGTTCTACCGGACTACACGAATTCCCAACACTCTTCTCTCAGAGCACAATACAACCTCATGGGTTAGCCTAGAAGTATCTCTCTCGATAACCTCTGTTAGCTTAGGGAATTACCACCGTCTAGTATCCTCAGATTTAAGGGTTTCCCCAACATATCGAATACTCTCTCGTTCGGGGCATACTTACATCAGTCGGGTCCTCTCATAATGGGTCGACTAATTACTAAGGGGTTTGGAGATCCCTCATCATTCTTTACTACTCTCATGGTTCATGTTTTGCACCAAGAATAATTCCTCTAATAGAGGTTACTTATATACTTCCACTACTGTTCGTTTGTGGATTATTCATTTCGTTTCTCCTACCGTTATCGGGAGGTTATTACTCCCGTACACTCTCTCACATTCTAGTGAGTTCATTGGTTTACGTTCCCATTTATTGGTTTGTTGGTTTAGTGCGTTGCTACGGTTCATCAATTCACACATGACTCTCGCTACGAGTCAATACACAACAAGACTCAT
Organism: Limonium bicolor; assembly: GCA_023374045.1. Classification (NCBI taxonomy): domain Eukaryota; kingdom Viridiplantae; phylum Streptophyta; class Magnoliopsida; order Caryophyllales; family Plumbaginaceae; genus Limonium; species Limonium bicolor. Next base: position 114,035,112 of record CM041780.1, read on the forward strand.
CTATGAGTCGGTCTACACACTAAGTAAAGCCACACAATCATTCAAGAAGGTTAGCTCAATCAACATACAGCAAGACATATAATGAAAGGCAATAAACCGTTTTCATGCTTTAGTCTTGATTAGCCGGCATCAGCACACAAATCAACGTAACTCGGTTAGCATACGGGGCATGAGGAAATCATACCTTTCACCGGAGTTAGATTCACCATGTGTTCCCTTGTTCCATGGTTCGTACTTGTACCACTGATAATATTTCAACATGATTATTAATACTATACTCTTTCGATACACAAATAATTACTATTCCCGTACTTACCCCGTTATCCCGGTATACTTAATGTTCTCATACTCTCAACCTACTTCATTACTTTTCATACTTGTTTCCTACTCCCATACTTACTTCTTCACCATTGTTGTCACATTAATGGTATATTACTAAGGTCCTCTATTCATGTACTGACCTACATACATACATACATATGATTACTATGTTACTATATTTTTTTTTTTGTAAGTTAGGGCCGTCCGACCCACCGTCCGACCCAAGCCCTGGGTCGGACCATTCCAGTAGGTTTTCGTTCTTTGAAATTCCTCCCGTCCGACCCAGAACTGTTCCGTCCGACCCATACACCTCTGGGTCGGACCATTCCAGAAGGTTTCGGTCCCGTCATCCAAGCTCCGTCCGACCCACGTCCGACTCACCGTCTGGGTCGGACGAAGTCAGAAACTTCGACACTGTAAAAATTTGCATGTCCGACCCATGTCCGACTCACGACCCTGGGTCGGACCATTCCAGAATGTTTTATTTTCGTGGATTAAGCCATGTCCGACCCACGTCCGACTCACCCTCTGGGTCGGACGGAGTCAGAACATTGCTACAGGTTTTGTTTTTCTTTTCTCTTCTTACCCATTTCTTCCCCAATCTTCCTACATGTAATCCCACATGATTTAGCACTAATTAGGCTTCCTAAAATACCTTAATTCATCCACCAAATCCATTACTAAATCCATCAACAACTTACACAATTTTCTTACTTCTTCTACAACACATGTAACAGTTTTTGTTACTCTCATGCTACAGATTTTACAATTCAATTCTCCCATCCAATACTCTCTCAACCAATGCCATCCTAGCATTCTAAACACCTCTCCTTACCATACCAATTCATTTCCAAGCCATTGCACTACCTATACCCAAGTTCCAACACTCACCTTACCAAAATCCTGTACATTAAATTCTCTTAACTTCTCCAATGTATTCTTATACACTTTGCTACAGATTTTACACCTCTTTATCTCTCATACTACAATTACCATTCCATTGCTACTAAACCTCTCTACTAATCCCAATACACACCTTGGTTCTCCCAATCACCAAGTCATCCTCAAGTACATAATTCCTACTAAAATTTTGCCATAGCTCATCTACTTTCCTTACTTATCCACACACATCCTTTCTCATCAAATTCATCCCTATTCTAGCCAAACCACAAGGGTTCTGCCAGCACACTTGCAAAATTCCAATACACCAATATTTTCCTCAATCACATTACCAATACATCATTATTCCTCAAATAGCATTACTAATGTACATACACCCTTCTTTTGGCTCTAAGGCCTACAAATCCACACATTTACTCACTAGTACTCAAATTTCCATAAACTACAATACCAATACAATAATTTGGGTTCTTTAAATATTTTGCCCATTCCCATTACTCTAATGCAATAGAATTTACATTAGGAAGGAGCTCTTACCTTGAGCTTTTGATTCCTTCTTTTCTTTTCCATTTCTCCTCTTGTTCTCTTCCTTGTCCAAATCGATTTGGTAGGGAATGGAGTTGCCAAACTCCATTCCCATTACCCAAGTACACAAAGACAAGCATAATTAATCTACTAGCCCTCACATTAACACTAATTCATTGAAGTGTTAAAAATACAAATTCTAGGGTTTACCTTTGGAGGGTTTTAGGAGGGGTTTTTGCCCTTGGTTCAAGAAGGTGTTCTCACCACCATTGGAGGGTTGAAGCAAAGCTCCAAAACAAGAGGAAAAACAAGGTAAGAGAGAGAGAGAGGCAAAATCGGCCCTACAAAGAGATGGAGGAATATGAGGTCTTTCATGGAGATTTTTACCTTGTTGGAAAGAGGAGACTCCAAGCTTCACAATGGTGTGCTTTTCTCTTCAAATGGAGAAAACCCATGGAGATGAAACTCATCCTTTTCGAATTTTGGAAAGATAGAAATGTAGAGGAGGATGAGGGGATTACAAATATGTAATTTATTTTACATTTGGAGCTCACATGGAGGTAGAGCAAGGAGAGAAAGAAGGGAAGTCATGGGAGCATTCTTGAGCTCTCACAAATCGGCTGCAAGGGGGAGAAGGAGGGAGTGCTCACGGTGGGAAGGAGAAAGAATAGGAGAGAGAGAAGGAAAATGAGAGAATAGGAGGAGAGAGGGGGTATTTACTTTTGTACTTTCTACTTTTTGCTTTCTTTGCTTTACTTATTTGTTACTTGTGTGTGTGTGTGAGAGAGAGCTGTTTACACCAGTAAAAACCGGCCCCCTCTGTAATACTAGCTGGAGCGTTTTTCGTCTTTTACAGAAAACGCTCGTTATTTCACCCGGTTTTGATACTGTTCACTAACCGGACCCGTTTTCCGGAATTTTCTCGTTTCTTTACTTTTATTGATTATTAAGCTTCCATAAATGCTTAATAATTATTATTTAATGATTTATAATTTTTATGGGTCTGTTTGACCACTTAAAATCACGTTTTCGGGTTTCCTCGAAAAACGTGCGCTAAAGCTCTTTTAGCGTTTTAATACATTTCTTGGATCCGTTTTCTTCGGAAATCATTCCCGTATACTAATTAGGCATGAATAAGCCTTAGGAATCCTTACGATACTATAACCGAGGTCTCGTACCTCCTATGGTTATTTAACGCTCATTTTAGCGCTTTCCGCTTTCTAAGCGTTTTTCTCATTCCTTTGGATTTATTTTCTTTACCAAAAATTACTTAGGCACTATTAGGCCCTTAAATACTATAGTAGGATAATATAATCACCATATTTAAGTTCGGGGTATTTCAGTAATAGGGATTGTATTGTAATGTACTGCAAATTTGGAAGTCCAAACTGTATCGGTAATTTAAGGATTGTAGTAGACTCGGTATAGTATTGTATTAGAGTTGTATTTGAATTATGGTTGAGTATGCAATGGAAGAAAACGTATTGTGTAGTGTACTCGGTATATTCATATCATCAGACCGATAGTATGTAGTAATGTAGCAGGCCTTGTTAGTCACGTGGGTGACTAGCAGCATTGTACACCCGCCGTTGTGTATGTATTATCTGCTGCGAAGGTAAGTATTTGTACAGTAATGACAATATTAGCGGTAGGGGTGTTACATGCCGGGTAAGGAGTACCCGGCACCACGTGTAAAATGTGTTGTTTAACTGTTAATTAAACCGCCAAATCCACGAGGAGATGCTTGTGCCGGACAGGGGATGTCCGGCATTAGACTCGACACTGGCTGGTTTGATAACGGTAATTAACTGCCAACTTTTGGCGAACCGAGGCGACTCTTCATTGGTGCCGGATAGGGAGTACCCAGCACCGGATCCGGCAATACCTCTACTCGATTCCATCTTGCTGCCGTGAGTGGTACATCCGGCATCATGCCCGGCAGAACTCATCCTTTGGTTTATAAGTTTATTCCTAACATGAAAAATACACCAAACATAAGTCTGAACATATATAATAGACTTTATATATAATATAACATAAATATCAGCTATTTTAACCTTATTTCGACTATCATTCCTATAATTCTAGACTATAAAATATGATAAGTCTAGGGCTTATCAAGCGTTGAATAGACGTACAGTTAGACCAGAAACATTACCAACCCAACAATCTCCTTGTCTACCACCTCTACCTAATGAAGTTAAAGTATGAGCACGAAGATTTTGATCCCTAGGAACATAGCCCCACAAAACTTCACTAAAAGTGGATATAGCATAAGCTTGTAACTCAAAGGTGCCTACCCCCTATGATTTCAATTTTCATTTGTTAGATATTATATAATATAGGGGTGAGCATTCGGTTATTTGGTTGTATCCTAAACCGAATTAGAAAAGTCCAGTTTTCGGTGTTTGTTCAGTTATAGCCGAATAACCAAATTTAAGTCTGAGAACCAAAATAATTGAAACTGAACTTTTTTTAAGGCCGGAACCTAGAACCGAACTGAAAACCGAATTAAAAAAAGAACCAAACTATCAAAAAAACCCAAAACTTTTGTGTAGAACTGAATTAGCCAAAAGTAATATTTTTCCACAATGATTATGGTTTGCTTACGACAAAAGAATTCAAAAACTTATATTGTTATAATTGCCAGAGAGAAGATAAGTTTGAATATATTATGGTTTCAGAATTCAAACCCATCTTCAAAGCGGTATGCGAGAGAAGCAGTAGTTCCAGTGATTAATATATATATATAAGCGCAGACACAATAAGAGAATTAAGAGAGATGCAAAGCATGTATATTCCTTGTTCGCCAGTTAGGGTTGAAAATTACTACTAGATATGGTTTGCTTCACATGGTGCGATAGAAGAAATCAAAAAGTTATACTGTTATAATCGCTAGAGAGAGGAAAAGTTAGGGGAGATTATAACAAAGTGGCACATCATCAATCTGGTGTGAGACATGAGCAGTTCTAATGATTAATCACTAGAGAGAAGATAAGTTCAAGTTATTACTAGTTCTGGAATTCAGCCCCGTCTTCAATCTGGTGTGAGAGATGAGTAGTTTCAGTGATTAATCTCCTAAGAGGCACAAACATAAGAAGAGAATGAAGAGAGCGCAAACCATAGATCATGTATGAAATAATTTTGGTTCTCGGTTAAAAACGGTTAAAATTTTTAATTAAAAACCGAAATAATTTCAGTTCTCGGTTATAATTAAACCTAATGCTCACTCTTAACACTGCTAGTTCTATGAAATTGTTAGATTAGACACTATCCCCACCATAACCGTTCAGTCACCTTAGTAATAGTTAGAGCTAATCATCCAGACCAGTGGACCGAATTCGAGTCGGGCCAACCATATATTTTAGACGCGTCAGGTCTTGAATTTTGTCCAATCTCATATTAAAATTTTTCAAGCCGGGCGGACCGCACTCAAAAAATTTTACCGGTCCCATTTTCATGCCGTCTTGCATGGTTTTATAATTTTCAATTTTTTTCTATTTTAAAAAAAATTAAGCATAATTAAAACAGTATACATATTTTACATAAATATTATATATAATTTAATTATATATTATATTATAATTTTTCAGTAATATAGTTCAAGTCAAGCCACGCTATACCAGAAGTGACTTGTTCGTGCGCGAAAAATTTGATCTGATTTTTTATTCAGTCCATTTTTTATACTCTCATAATTGGTAATAAATAATTTATTGTTTATCATATTAGTCATAATAGACGCATTGTGATAGATTATTAAAGCGTGTGATACAATATGGTTTGTATTCACTATATTAAATATAATTATAAAAATCCACAAAAAAATAATTTATTTTAATATTTTGTTCTTATTATGTTAGATGAAACATTTATTACCTTCATCTCACCCGGTTTTAATTAAATGTAAAAAGTTAGTCTTGTACAATGAATGTTTATATTTCTCATCACTTCAGCCTTGTTAATCAAGTAACTGACGAGTTACGACATCTTTTCTTTATTATAGATGTAACGTGGGCTTGTTCTATAGACCTTTACACGCAATCATAACCTGTTTCCTAAAGTCTTACTCAATGAAAGCAATTATTATTTATTAATACCAGTAGTACTAGTTACCATCTATAATTTTTTTAAAACCACTTAGACTAATTGTTTTAAAAGTTCTTTCCATCATTCAGCTATGCTCGCCTGCAATTAGAGCTGATCATAATGTGTCCGGCCCGGTAGCCCGGTCCGACCCGGCCCGTAAAAAAGCCCGACGAGCCCGAACCCGATAGGGCTTCCGGGCGGGCCTGGACATAAAATTAGGCCCGAATGAAAAAACCGGGCCGGGCCGCGGCACATTTTTGAGCCCGTGGGCAAGCCCGGCCCGGCCCGATTTTATATTATTTATTATTATATGTTTAAAATGTAATATATACATATTTAATTTTTATATAATATATAAAAAAATTATATATAAATATAAATTTTAAATAAGTTATATATATATATATTAATTTTAAATAAGTTATATATAATATATAAATCTATATTAAAATATATTAATTTGAATTTTTTATTATTAATTTATATTAAAATTTTAAAAAATCGGGCCGGGCGGGCCGGGCTTCGGCAAAGTCTAGAAAAAACCGGGCCTAGCCCGGCCCGGCCCGAGCATGTAAAAAACCGGGCTTGGTTTTTGAAAATAGGCCCGACGGGCCTAAAAATTTCCTCTGGCCCGGCCCGAACCCGGCCCGCCCGCCCGAATGATCACCTCTACCTGCAATACATGTCAACCGGGTAAATCACACAGGGTATAGGGTATAACCCCTCTGTGGCAGGCTCGCCAAACAATGAAAGATTGAAGAATAAGACCTTGGGACCGTCCTTCTCGCCACTCCGTTCCTCCACCAGGATGGGTAATAGGAGAGTAAACTCCATTCCGCCACTCCCCCCAGAATGGGTAATAAGAGAATAAACTTCATTCCTCCACCAAAGTGGGTTGTAAGAGGATTCGAACTCAGGACCTTCCGTCCCCTATTCCAGTCCTCCACCACTCGAATGTCAATCACTTGACCTTTCTCCATTCGATCTCTTTTCCTTCTCGCCTTAATTGTTTTGTGTGTTGTGGTTATGACGGTAGTCTCCCATCTAATCTAGTGGATTTGTGTTCCTGAGGCGTCGTCTCTCTAAGTCTTCCTTGGTTTTTTATGTATGAGTTTTCATGTTTTCTTGCTTTGTTTAAGATAGTGGGTTTTTAATCCTTCCTCTCTAGGCCATGCATAATCAAGATGCCTATTGTAACGCCCCTATTTACAATATATACAGCGGAATATAAAATCTCTATTGGCGTTTACAGACCATCGGGTTCCAAACACCCGGCACCAAATCTCACCAATTACTACTTATAAAATTACAAAAGCTACGGTCTGAACTCGAGAAAAACAACATAACATAACTTCTAGTAAAATAGAATAACTCTCCACAATTCCTAATTCTCATCCTAATCACTCATGCTCTTCGTGGCCACCTGTATAAACAATCTATACCTGCAAGATGAAACCAAGCAGCCCACCCCGGGAGGGGTGAGTCAGTTCCCTGGAATGGAACTGGTACAATTCTCCAAAGCAATCTTTAAAACATAACTCTTCAAAATAAACAGTAACTTGAAATTAAACTCTTGAAAGTAAAACAGGGAAACAAGGCACTTTAAAATCACCAAGCCAAAGATAGCAAGTTAAGGATAAAGATAAATAATAGGAAGGTAAAATTAGTGAAACAAAACCACACCATGTGTTAGTGAACATCCAATGCCTTAGTTAAACCCACTTCCAGTTAGGAGTAGAAAGACTCAGATAGTCACAAAGGACTAGGAATGATAAGATAGATCTAAGAACCAATGACTCAAGAGTGGAATAATTCAACCGGGAGAGATGGCCCCCACCGCCAAGTACGTCCTTTTAGGACAGGGGATATACAGCCCCTCACTGTTTACTATGTCCCTTTTGGGACAAGTGATATACAGCTCCTCACTGTCTACCACGTCCCTTTTGAGACAGGGGATATACAGTCCCTCACTGTCTACTACGTCCCTTTTGGGACAGGGGATATACAGCCCCTCACTGTCTACTACGTCCCTTTTGGGATAGGGGATATACAGCCCCTCACTGTAACCATTGAAGACGCGCGCACGTCGAAACCTCAAGAACCAGCTCATGGATGAAACGATATCCAGAGTCAAAAGAAGAATTTACCAAAATTGACCTTTTCTAAATTCCCACCAGATCACTAACTACCCAGAGCAATACCAAAACACTCAGTCCTACAGAGTGCAGAAGCGTAAACCCTAAGCAGTCAATGTCCAATGGAACAACCAAATAGAAGGAACCAATACCCAAGTGAGTTTCACATTCAAGGCTCAGTTAGTCACACAAGCTGAGTTAGTCACACAACCATTTCCTTTTAGAAATTCCTCTTAAACTCAGTTAGCGTTTTTCGAAAACGTCTCATAAGTCAATCAGCAAAAGTATCGGAGTACGAGAATTCGTACCTGGGTAACGCTGTAGCAGTTCTAGTCAACTTGCGCAAACAATCAACAGTACACTGAAGAATATTAAAGGTAGTCTATCATCAATCACTTGTAGCCTATGTTAAGCTTAAATAAACTCATCACTCAAATGTTATGTATAACCTTTGACTTGTCTTAGAATGTTGTATAACTCAAGGTTGTAAGACCAAGGAATGTATTTTATTAACACTTGTTAATTGTTCCACTCTTATCCACTTTACCCATACTTAACCATAATTCTCACATTTAAGACCTTTATAACATAAGTGCAGTATATGTTATTCAATCAATCTTAGAATTTCAATAATAATCTTAAGCTCAATACTTTTATTCATAATTTAGAATAAACATTGTATTATGACATATGATGGACTCATCTCAGAATACTATACTATTATCTCACAATGTAAAGATTATGTATTTAAACAATATCTACTAGATAACCCATTATGATTAAGTCTTTCCCTTAACCTAATTAAGATCTACATCTTGTATATTGGAATCGTAGTGTTGTAGACGCGTTTTATTATAACTTAATTGAACTGCCAAACTCAATCATCTCATCTTTAGTTCAGAATGAATTTTAATTACAACCATCTAATAAACTTGTCATAAGATGTTAAATTGTTTCTCATCCTGAATAACTATACTATAGTTAACTTAGATTTAACGAATTAATCTTACATTTAGTATGCACAAGGTATATTATATGTTTTATTATTACCTATACAATAAGGTGTTTAGTATAACCTTTTATGTATCCTTACTTACATTTAATTTCCTAAATGTTTTATTTTTTACACACATTCTCTCTATAGACTATGTATAATCCTTTGTACTAAACTTCATTAAACTTAAGCCTTAAATACGTTTTAAATTGTTTTACAAAAGCTAAGGTTTAACATATATATATATATATATTCTACTTATTATAACTATCACAAGGAATATTATTTCCCTCATCTATTTTAATGTATTTATATACATATATATATCTTTATGTATTAAGATTTATCCATAACATTTTTAGGAAATTTTATTGTATTTAATTATGTTTAATAACTTCTAGACATAACCACAACCGATATACGGTTTATAAAATAAAGTGTTTTCCTTTACTTATTTAATATATATAAGTATACCTGTAATTGAATTTAATTAAGACATTCCCTACGTAACTTATTATATTTAAACTATCTTATTACTACAACCTTTAACGGCATTCCAAATATGTTTCATAAAGTATTTCTTTTACAATATCTTAGGATTCTAGCTCTTATAATATTTAGTTATTATAAGTGTTAATTTATTAGTTCCTTGCTTTACTCTAAGTTACTACTTTATTCCCTTTTTATATATGCGTAAAAATATATATATTTATTCCTTAGTTTTAATTAAGAATATTAACCCCCATATAATATAATAAATAAAATGTAGAATAATTAAATTCCTTGATTTAACATAAGTTTCTATTTTAATTCTACCATATAAGTATATATACATATATGTAAATAACTTCACTTCTCTTAAAAGCTAATACCAAAACATTTATAAACTTACTGTTATAAAATGTTAATTTAGTGCCCCATATTTTCCCAGCTTAAAAAGTTTATTAACAAACCATACTTTAATTTTTGGTTACATTAAAAACCATATATTATAAGTTATTCCTATGAAAAACTCATAAACACAATTTTTAAAACCATTTACCATTGCCCAAAAATTCACAAATTTAATATACAGTAACTATAACATTTTATACATATTATAAAATTTTTATTTCATAAAAATATCTTTTTATATTAGCCAAATAATTCCAGAAAACCCGTAACTTGCAAAAATCACAACTTATGTTTTGAAACTCCAAAACCATAATAATTTACATCAAAATAAACTAGATTAAATAAGGAATCTATGGTTAAAATTTCAAGTCACAATACATTCGGGAAGGTATTTAAATTAACTCAATAAGTTAGGGTTATTTACTGGAATTTATAAAACTTTAATAAACTTAAATCTGAAACGTTTTAATCTCGGCCGTCCAGATCTTTTAACCCCGATCGGACGGACCCTGAACTCCCAGTTCATCCGCGAGCAACTCAACCAAGTCGAGTACTAATTCAACAATTCCTCACAATCTACAAAACCAAATTGAGTGATTCTTGTTTCTATGGTTTCGAAATTCAATTACGGTTCCATTGATACTAATTTCGCTAGCTATAATGCATGATTCATCGGTTTTCGATTTCTGTTTCGAAGTTTGGGTTCATATTTGTTTCTGAATTCAAAACTACCAAATTCACTCAATCTAATGTGTAATTGATGCAATTGAAACATGTTTTTGACCGATAATGTAATATAGATTAGCAAGGTTGAAGGAATTTGAAGAAAACTTACCGGAATTGCTCGAATCGAAAGGATTCAAAATCGAATTCTGGAAAAATGCCCCCCTTTACAACCCGATTGAGTAGCCTACTTTGCAACGCTATAATTTTCAGTAAAGAACGAGTTAGAACTAGTTCTTGGGCTTAATCTAAAGAAGAAACTTAGCTCTACACAATGATAGCAAGAACTCACCCTAACTTGCACTACACAGAAAGAAATCGAAGCTGGAAGTTGCGAGTTTACCTTGCATTTTCTGGAAAGAAAACTATGATTTTATGTTGTGACGAATCCGAAACTTTAGACACCTAAATCTTCCAAACGGTTGGGAATTGGCTTTGGTCA